>JAMBLF010000694.1:0-140233 GCA_030578115.1 Leucoptera coffeella | reverse complement strand
CGTTAATGTTATTAGTTGGTATATCAATTGAATACATTCAATATATTAGAAACTAATTTATTGCTATCATACTGTTTAGTTACTATAGATCATTTCCTAAAATATACCTTCAGCCTTAACTAAGAAATCTTTGCTCAACCATTTAAACAATTTAAAACATCCTTCTTTTAAAACGCTAAACAAACGAAGGCTGGAATGTTTAATTCTTTTTCTGCAAATAGTGGCTACGAATTCCCCGTTACAGCTAAAGTTCAAAAGATTCCGAAAAGACAAGGTTCGAGATCAGTTTCCAATTAACAGAGCGGAGTTCAGTCTCATTATATTTTTAATTTGTCACGAAGGCTGTTGCAAATTAACGCGGCGGAGCGAACGGCGGCCATTAAAGTTTAATAATTAAAGAAAATCGGATTGACAGGCTCGGGTCTGTGATTTGGATACTCTTGATGGAACTGGTACATGTATTAAGCGATTGCAAAAGAAATTTGGATAATAAGGATACCTAAACACACTAGCTTGATTTAGATTTCTTTACAGAAAAATAGAGTCATAGAAGTCTACTATTAGGCCTCCAACAAAGTTTACATAATAACATAACATAATAGATTCATGCACGCAATTATTATTTAAGAACTTAAGTTTGTTTTGTGTAGGTTAGTTTCAAAAGATTTGAATTTAATAAAAAAACTTTACGCCATTGGAAAACTATCATCAATTCATCATCTTCAAAAATTGATGAAAAGAAAAACAATAGACACGCTGAGGGTAGAAAATGATAAATGACACATTCATGAGGTGTCATGTGGCATCTGCGGTGGATTGTACGTGTCATTACCTACGGGTAATGCCGTAGAAAATCTCACATAGGGAACTAAAGACAACTTATGATCTGGGGAAACATTAATGTATTTTTTATTTGTAGGTTTTCTTTAACTTCATTTTTACATTATGTTAGAGTAGCTTAATTATGTTGGGTTATCAAAGCGATGAAAAAACGGAAAAGCCAGCGGATTCTTAAAAATGAACGGAATAAAGAAATGAATAAAATAGGTATAGTCAAGAATTTCATACTCCTATAATGACTTCAATAATTCAACGTAGCAATCACTTAATTTTCGTAGCACGTAAATTCCTACAAACTAAAGATTAAATAAAATAGTCTAAAAAGCAAGATTCTAAATTTGAACTAAGAAACTTATCTCAATGAATAATTCGTCCTCTCGAATACCTACATCAAAGGAAAACATCACAACAATATTAGTAAACCCAATTTCACAGACGGAATGGCACGTCCCGATTCTGTTCAAGGGAATCTTGGGAGTGAGGATCGAGTGACGACTTCGATGTTAATCAGCAACCCTTTGGGATGACAAATCGGGAATTAGTGACGCGGACGACCGATGACGTCGAGTTGCTTAACCCCAATGGCCTCGTGGCTTCTTTGAATTTTAAGACGGGGTTGAAGAGTTCATGGTTCTGATGTAGGTATATAGGGTAATTCTAGAACAGTTAGTTTGGAACTGTAATAGTTAAATTATAAAATATGCTCTTTAACTATACTAAAGTTAATGACAACTGAAGATAAGATGTTAACACATCAGGTAGTTCAGGAGAACAAATAAAATATTTTGAAATATCGATGATGTACTTGAACATTTTTGCCTTATCTCCAAATCATCAAAATAGCATCATGAAATTAATTTAGGTTTCTTTCTCTCGGAGATTGTAACAAGACAAGGAATACCGTGTAACACGATTGCAGTTGGGAACAGCCGCTTATCATGTTAAAATGATCGTGTATTTACAATATCTAAATTTATCAATACCTAAGTCATTCCTTTGTCGGCACATGACCTTTACACCTACGTGTACACAAAATTCACAGCAGTTATTTATACAAAACCTCGGGCTGTCAGCAACTTAAGCAACCCTCTGGCCGTGGCTTCTTTGAATATTTAACGCGCTAAGGTCGTCCGGTCGAAAGTTCGAACTCCACGGAACGCTTTGATCCGATGGGAACGTAATCTTAAGTCTCGGCCTTACTTAAAGCCAAGTGCTCTGCTGTAATTGGACCGCTCTTATCAAAGACAAAGGACTAGGCTATGTTTATCACTTAAGGCCTGATAAACGCCTAAGAGATGGTGGGTAAAAGTTCTGTGAAATGTCTTTTGGTTTATAATGAGGGCTGTTATATATTCGGTTTTGTTTACCTTAAACATTTTACTATAAAGTTATTTTACATGAAAAAAATCGTTACGATTTTTTCGCTACTTTTTTAGCTCAGACTTAGATGATTCACAATGACACTCTTATATTTAAAAATAAGCAATATACATATTTTGCGTCCATTTTATCAGCGAATATCACTTCCCAGTACTTTAACCACCTAAGTTATTACTAAGCAAGCGTACCTAGCATTCTAATATTAGTACCAGAATAATAATTCATGAATTTCAACCCCTAAACTGCCTAAACACATAGCGTCCAACAGCTGTTGCGCCCAACGTCTTAAAAGGCCGAAACCCTTTCTTCGGCAACTGTTGACCTCCCCACCCCCTTAACACACAACCCCGGGCACACATAATTAATAAATGACCCCCAAAGCCTTGCTTAAGATTAATATGGAAGCGGGCTAAGGGTTAGCGCGTAATTTATTTATTTTCGGTCCAAGGTTAACATACTTATACGAGCATGAATTATTAGTTTAATAAGTTTTAAATGTATTAAAATTTTAATTCTCACTTTATAATACACAACAAGATAATTTAAATACATATTTTTAAACTACATATAGATGAATTAATCTGAATTTATCAAAATATATCTTATTCTACAGGTCCACAATTGACACAAAAATAAACCTAAAAGCTTAAGAACTTCAAAGACAGACGCAAAAACATTTAAGGGACCTTTTACGTCTTATCTCACCGCTATTAGCAAGGAGACCACTAATCGGAAGACACCAGCATCCATTAATTACTCAACTAATTTAATTCATACGGGGATGCCACTATTTACATTCGGAAAACATTCTGGGCCCCTACCCGCATAGCTAAACCCTTCCAAAAGTCCCTAAGACGCTAACTTCGAAGAACACCTACTTTGATAGAACGCTCTGCTGAATAAGTATAAAGGGCTGGGTCGATAAAGTTTTGATCTGTAATTTTATAGCTTTGAAGAAACCCCTAGCGTCTTGAATTGAATGCGTTATTCACTCTAACCTTGCTTCGGCTTTTTGTAAGGTTTTAGAATCCTATTCAATATTGGATTGAAGGAATATTGCCTTTCTTTATTAATCCGGCTGTGAAAGCCTTACCCAGCTAGTTTTTCTTCAGAAGTATATAGCACCCGTCCTTTGGTCGCCTCTTACGTCAAGTCAAGTAGCAAATACCTTCTGACACTCTCATCAAACCCTAAACCAATTCGCGAAGGCATTTATGAGTTTGAGAAAGTAAATTTTAAAATTATAGCAATAGTCTACAGTTCACTTTTAATAAAATTGATTATAAAAAGTAGATTACCAATGCTATTTCATGCGAAATATGACAGTTCATGTTTCCCAATAATGTTACGATTAGTCAGAAAATCTGTAAAAAAGTTTCTTACTATCCACAGAGGTAAGAAGAAAACTCAAACAGCAAAAAGGCTGCATCTGTCAAAGGAATTCCCAAGCATCTTAACCTTGAGGGTCTCAAGTTAAAATACTGGATTAGCCCTTATCTGTGTGCACGGGAAACGACGATCCTTATATGAGCGAGCCCTTTTATTGCATTACACGAGACAGGAAGGGTTGCCAGCCCTAACCTCGGGCCCTCTGAAGAATTTATAAATAAGTTAAAGTGAGGGGCCTCATTCTTCGCCTCAACGTCTTACTTTGTTTTATCAAATTTAAATTATTAGAGTCAGATGTGGAGTGAACGTGTACCTAATTGCCTTACTTTGTTTTAAGATAATGTACCTCTACCTTTGTTTTCGTGTTGCACGGCGATATAAATTCAGGAGAGGACCCGGATGTACCTGCCCAACTTTTGTTTCGGCTGTTTTTGTTAAGACACGTACTTTGTGCCTAGTTTGGCGTCTCAAGTTGTTTTGTAAGCTAATTTGGAGGCACTTGATGCCGAGCTATTTGAATATTTCGTGACAATTTCAAACGCCTATTGCTTTTAAGGAAAATTTGTTTTCTTGATTCTGCTGGAAATGATAATTGATTTTAAATAATAAATAAAGTTTTATTTCAAGCTTAATTAATCATTTTTATTTTAATCTGTGTATATGAGTGATTTCCATCAAGGTTAAATCTACATTGAAAGGCATGGGCAGGTATTTCGTTAACAATGTCGCTGCTTGTGGCTCAAATATAACTTTTAAATAAAAAATACTTATTCTCATAAAAGTTTGTATCAGTATTCATTTAACCAAAAACCTGAGCACGAGCTCTTGAAACAAAACAAGTGCACGGGAAATTGATTTTATCCTCTTATTACCATTCAATACCACGCATGCTTGTTACTCGAAGCAGCAGCATTATACATAGATTTCCTGATTTACGACCTTCTTCTGGTATAAATCACTTTTAAACGTTATTTCATTTCCTGCTCGGGGGTCCCAGGCACACGCGTCCGAATAAGCAATTGAAATTTGAAACGAACTTTTGATTTTACGTAATCATTTCACCCTAGTGTACTTCTGAAATCATTATGAGTTTCCGCTCCTCTAAGAAATGGTTTATTCCTGTATCGACGTTTTTCAAAACCAGTTACAGTATTTACGGTTGCTACTAGTTACTTGCTAATACATTTAATTGTTTTATTTTCGGCACGCCCCATAAGATTAGACAAAATGACTATGTGGTCGTTGAGCTGACTATTCTGACAAAATTGTTATTTCAACACGGAGAAAAGAACAAATCCAGTTTATTTCAGCCCGTTCAATAATAGTGGATGAAACAAGTATGTTTGTAAATAATTAGAAAATTAATAACGTGAAAACAAAATAATTTTGTTATATTATAAGCGTATTATACGCATTCTTGTTTCGCGATACGATTGTTCTATTGTATATATTATTTGTATTGTAGATCATTCAATGACATTTTATATCTTTATAAAAACTTTTTAGCTTCCTCGAAGGTCCATGAAATTACTATTCAAGAAAGCGTAGAACAGGAAACAAATCGAATAACTTGAAGAAAGAGGCACGTCTTAAATAAATTGGCCTCCTCCCTCATACACGGTGCGTGTAACGCATGGCCGCGTTCCCGTTTTAATGAGATGTGTATTCAAAACATGTACCTATAATGGTATAGGAGAAATCTGGGAGTTACGTAATGTAGTTTACACGTTAGGACTTACTCTGGTCTTTTTCTAAGGTAAAGAAAATCGAGAGGAATTCAGCTACGAAAAAAATCGAGAAGATTGTAGTCTTTTGAGCCATAAGAATCACAATTTGAATAGTCATTATTATATTAGACCCGTGATCATTTACGGGACGCTAAATAGCTACTCACTTGGGATATATGCAATCACCCATCTTTATTCCATATGACTCTATTAGACAATGGGCTAGCAACCTGTCACCAACGTTCCATGTGTCATAAAAGGCCCAGTATTCTTGCTAATAAGTGACCAAGGTGATGTTTTCATGTCTCCCACATTTTGTCTAACCCGCAAAGGATTAAAAGACGTGAATGTATATTAAATTACATATAATAATGAAATAAAAACGAGCAGCATACATAAAAGTACATAAATAACAATATATTCATGCTTTATAGTAAGTCTTCTCACAATCAATTTGATTTATTCAAAACTTGTCATTCCGAAGTTGTGAACAAGAAACTACGATGTAACAGCCCTAAATTACAAGGGTAGTAATCCTTCAACTGTAGCCCCAAGGTTTCTAGAGACAAGACTAGTCGCCCGAATATTTCAATCCTAACATGTTTTGACAATTTGTTGACATCTGTCAAGTTGACAAAGTTCTAAACGAGATAGAGAGATATTATGTTGAGAAATTGAATCAAAATATTCATAAATATATTTTGATCCTTCTAATACGAATATACTATTTGCTAAATTTATATGGTGGGTTAACTTTTGAAGAATTAATCCTTTTACCCTTTCCTTAATGAAATTAACGTGATTTAATCCGATCAAAATCATTAAACTTCAATGCCAGTATGATTACTGAGAGATAGTTTCCTAGTAGTGTAAACGTGTAGTAATTATATCAAACACATTAGTACATTTAACTGCAACCATATTATTAATAAATCATTATCTTATATGACAATCTACATATAAATAATATCGCTAATCGATAACATTATCATTTATTCTCTTGTCACATCCCTATACCACACAAGTCTCCTTAACGACTACTGAAAATTCAAGGCCTAAAGCAAGGCAATACTAATACACAAAATGTCGGCGCCTGCAAAATGTCTCGAACGCGAAAAGTTTGAGCTCGTACCAAGTGTAGAACACCGTAATGAGGGTCGGATATTTCGGCACATTTCGGGCGGACCGCAGCAGGCTTCTCGGCTTATTATTAATTCCGTAAGACAAGGCCCGATGTCCAAGACGTGCGCTGAGATTCGAGACAAAAGTCACGTGGGGAAGGGATGCTGGAACGCACAGATCATGGAGCTGGTTTAGATCAGATATAGTAGGTATAGTAATATGGGTAATTGGCGATAAATGTGTGTATTCATATATCTCTGTTTGAAATCTTGGATCTAGGTTTGTTTGCTTTCTTATAAAATTTCTAAATCTCAAGTTTATGGCGTAGTGGAGTAGTAAAAATATACAAAACATGCACGCATGCATGCCTATAGTAAATAATATGTTTTGTGAACTGAAATGGTAGTACGTAAACATTCACATGAACAAATTCCTCTCCAGCAGAATTAAGTAACAAAGAGTGTAACTATAATCTAATAAAATGAAAATGTATGTTTCACACATGTGGAGCTCAAAAAACGAAAGTTGCACAACATGATAGCTAGCACCGTATCACACAAATGTATGAAATAGAACATAGCATTATTTGTTCAATAGATAATAACTCATTAGACAACATGAGATAAACTACTACTGCAACTCAGCTGGTAACTAAAAAGTAACTACGTGCCTACTACGATTCTATGAATGCACAATGGTGAGATAAAATATGGTGACGATACCTTTCACGAATGCATAATGGTGAGCAAAAAAATATTGTGATGATACTTATTCCACAGAACCGGTAATAATTATGCTTGTAAATGACTACACGACTTACCACCCGCAACATGGTTTCAACGTGCCTATAGAATCGCTAACTCAGAGAAGGAGATGATAAAATGACACTTCCCCATTACAGGTTAATGGTAGTCTTTGCTATCTGATAAATCTAACTACTCTGTGCATCTTAACCATCAACCCTCTGTGGCGAAGCCTCCTACGTGTGCCGCTTCAGCAACTCGAGCAGAGCCTGGCTTTACAGGTGGTTTTAATAACGGACACCCACTAATGTCACGTGATGAATACTTAATAGACGGATCACTGATGGATCAGGATATATATTGGCTTCCTGAGATCCGGATTAATATTCAGAGGAAACTTTCTTATCTGGGATACTGGTGGCATTTTGTTTTGGTATTTGGGTGTTGTTGATAACATACTCGTGTATTGTAAGATGTAAAAATATATATTATAAAATTACTAGAACTATGTAGTAGTATAGTGATAAAGTAACGACGCTTATATTTTGTTTTTTTTTTTGCATTCACAGATTTTTGAATTTCAACATACTATTTTATGAAGTAGGCGATACAAGTATTGTTTAGTTGAATCGCATCTAACATTTAATCTCAAGAAACAACAGTCTTGGGCATTGGAAATAAGATTTTGCATGTAGTTTAACTTACTACATACTCGTGGCACACCAAGATTACAAACTTCCTTCAATTAACTGCATCTCTCGTACCGTGACATTTGATCCAATCCCAAATTCTCTCGACGCGACCCGTAGGTCACCAACAATTTGTCACAAAGTGAGAATTCCAAGACGTCGTCGGTCAGAGGGTTCGCACTCAAAAACTCGTTAAAGGAACTTGACATTCTGCGGCGAGAAGGCACGTAGCGCGGTCGTTAGCGGAGCGATTACCTACTGCGAAGTCACAATGTCATTTCGGTACTGTTTTTGTGAAAGAATCTAGAGTGTCTTTGAAAAAAGTTGCCTTTAAAAGCTTGTGTATACAATACAGTTTGTATTTTGACTTTTGTTGTTACTAATGTATATTACAATAAATTTAGTATTTTAATTGTACTACTGATAAATCTTAGTTTCAATATGTATATTACTTTGACTGGCTCGTAATCATGTTATTGTGATTGAATAGCGGTCAATATTTGCTATAAAAATTGTCGCTATCTCCGTCTGCATATTGCTTTCTGCGTATATTAGGTACCAAATGCGTAGAGCACAATAATGGTCGTTCTTATTCGAAAGCTAATTAGACATCGTACTATCAAGACCAAAAATTTCATTCTAGAGTTATTAGCTTTCACTACTTATTTCACATAGTACAGCAACGAATATTTTATACTGGTTAAGCAATTCAACTAACACAAAAACTTCAGACCTTAGAGAAGAGCAAACTCTCTCCAAAAACAAACGAGATCAAGGTCCATCTGTCACCAGTGGCCATAAAAGTCCGCGAGCAATGGAGCCATCCATTCGAACAATCAATTACTGGATGCAATGGGCCATAATTCTTGTCCCAATAAAGAAAAGTACATTTATATCCCCAAAGCGGCTAGTAAGTGACTAAACGGGCCATTTGGCATCAACTCACGATTCCCTCTCACTAGTGCTATGGTTGCAGATTACGGAAATTTGGGTTGAAATTTACGTAGGTTTGAGATATCTTCATCATATACGAGTTATACTTATAAAAGAAAGGTAATAAAAATCAAACTGCATTATATGTAAATATGAATCTATTTTATAATGTGTACCAAATAATAATAATAAATAAAATAGTAAATTTAACGATAAACTCGTTACCTAAAAGCCTATCATCTAAAATAATAAAACCATTTATTAAATATTGAGAACACGTCTCTACACGAAACGACTTTTTACTTAAGCAGGATAAACAGATATCTAAAGCTATTTGGAGCCTTTAATCATTTATTAGACAAATGTGGCAGCAGAGGTGTAAATTATCAAAAGGAACAAACAGTCCACTCGACCCTGTCCACAAAGAATTATTAACGTCAGCACGGCAAAGAATAGGGATGGGCATAATGTTTCCACATCGATACTGATAACTTTACTTACTAGGGTAAAAAAATAATAGTCACAAATCATTATACGTAAGTATACGAAAGCGTAGTTTTGTGTGTGTGTGTAATGTTTTGATAGCAGATACCACAATTTATCTTTCAATATCCTTTTTAAAACTTCAATCATGTTAAAACACCATGTAGCGTATTGTAAGAATAAAATATATTACTCGTATTATATTCTACGTTATCAATAATTCCATTTATGATTATGTTATCTGAATACACTTTTATTAAACTTGAATGAAATGACTATACACTTTTATTAAACTTAATCTAGAATGAAATCTTAAATATTGAAGTTTGACTTATAATGAAATTATTTACGTATTAAAATACCTAACGTAATATAAACGTCTGCTATGTGTTACGTCCCAATCTCAATAATTTCCCTTTGCTCATGAGGTAATATTTATTCCATAAAAAAAAACAACTCGATAACCTAGTAATATACCCATCACTAGTCGTAGTCAAGTGTTTGGCCTCCTGCAGTGAACTTAATCACTAAACGGTGTGCGGATTAACGCCTTATTTATTGCACCACCCGGCACGCCATTCCCTGAGCTTTTCTTTGTTTTTACTTAAGTATAGGATAATAGAGTAAGAAGAATAAATATGATATAGGTTTCGAAGTATTTTAATAACGTATTAATTATATTTCATTCAAAAATTAAATTACGGATGACTTAGACACTTGTATGTTTAAAAAAAGAATTTCAAAATTATAATAAAATACCTTTACCATTCAAAAAGGTGCAAGTTTTCATCGAAATTTTGCTTAATTTTTTTCAGACTATCTACCTTACTAACTAATGTGTTTTTTTATGTAATTAATACCTTATGTTTAACAAGAAATAACCCTTGGCTAACATCTCAAGTAAGGATCCCAATAAATCGGTAATCAGATTCCTCGGAACGTGGAATCAAAGGGTTAAGTAAACGAAGGGCTAACTGCACTGCCCTGGTCAACGAGCCTGAAAGAAAACCCTTTTTCAAGCGAGGATAATGTGGATATTACTTTCTTGAGTATTTTTGACGGAAAGTTTAGATTTTGAAATACTACTACAGATTATATATGAAATCATTGTATGTAAATATAACATTCATTTCATTCAATTCGACGTAGCTCAGTTGCTTGGGGCTTGGCTCTGTATCAGTGGGTACAGGGTTCAAATCCCGTTTGATCGAGTACCAATGGAAATGATATGACGACCTCCGTGGCGCGATCGGTTAGCCGCCGGAACGCTAATCGTGAGGTCCCGGGTTCGATTCCCGGTGGAGGCAGAGTTAAGAACTACGCTTTTCTACTGCTTTCCAGTCTGGTCGTTGATTATATATGCTATATATGTATTTATCTATGTATATATTTCTTAAATTTACGTTGACTAGTACCCTTAACACAAGTCTTAAATGAACTTACCAAGGGGCTAGTTCAATTGGTGTAATAATGTCCAAATATTATTATTATTATATTAAATGAAGTTTAATGAATTTCTATGTACATTTTCGTAATAAAAACACATTTACGAAATGCATCGGTGAGGGAAAACATCGTGAGGGAAACCTAACTGTTCGTCGAACAGGTAATAGTTAGTGCTTCTAAATGGTGACATGGCTGACCACCTGTCACATTGAGCACTGATTATCTGGTTAACACGTAGGTTCGAGGTGTCCATAGAATTACTACCTTCGCAATTGCGGAGATGTACACCTTAAGCTCTGACTACCCCGTAAGGGTTAATAGTCGTGAATGCGTTTGTTTGTTTTTTTATAAATATAATATACGGTTCACGACTTGTGTTTACAGAATCCCTTTTTATTGTGGTGGATTAGTCATAGGCTTGAGAGTCCGTTTCCGTAATTTCGAATACATGTGAGGTAAGTTAATAATTAATAAAATATTAAATAATAATAATCTATTTAGTGCACAGAAAGACATCTCTGTGAAATAATCGATTTTTTTCCTCCGTTGGTTCGAAAGTTCGTAGAGAGAAAAACTATACGAGATTTTTAACATTATGATATTACAGCTAAAGCTAAGTCGGGAATGCTTATATCTACTGTTGCACAGCTTTAGACTAATCAAATGTGTATAATAGCAATAAGTATACTACTACATATAAGATTAGAATAGCTAAAATTCGTAACAATTAAAAATGAAATGTAACTCTTTTTATTAAATTTAAGGATCATAAATATTACTCGTAGAAAAAAAAACATAAAAAAAATAAACATTAAATTTCAAAATATATATCATATCCACATTAAACCCAGCTCCATTACCCATACCCTACCTTGCACGACGTATGTTTGTCTATTGCCCGTCTTGTACTCCCAATAAATACGATTCGATTCGCTTTGTAAGCCCATTCCCGACGTATTGGTCCGTGATTGATTGCAAATAGTTCGGAAGAACCTACCCCTTTAATGGTTATTTTACAAGGGTCAACCAGAGGTCTTGTTCGCAAATGTATCGTATGACAAGAGTGTGGAGTTAATGGTCAAAGACAATTTATTGTGTTGTAGTTTATGGAAAGGGTATGGATAAAAAAGTATTTAATAGCAGATTTTGTAAAATGTCTGCTTTATTTGTAAACAACATGTAAGATTAGATTAGATGATTTTCATTAATTACTTTAATGTGTTCGAGCTGTCAGCGTTTTAAATGTTTACTTTATTGTGTTTCGAAAATGTGTAGATTTTATGATGTGAATACCAGTTTTTTTTTTAATTCTTTATTAAGCCATTCACCACTAAGGTTACGTCGGCTGAAGCACAAACACTGATGCCACGACGTTTGAACTTCTTGTTATTCCATCGCCATGGTTACACCAACGCCGCCAGCCGCTACAACCGAAGAAAAACAAAATCGAAGCTCAAATTCTTCTCTTCCTTGTTCTTCGGTTAGTTCCAGTTGAGGATCCAAATCTTATCCCAAAGCGAACACATTTAGCCAGTTCGGTATCACAATTGACTAAATATTCAGCCGAAAATAATTATTTGTATTTTCATCTTTCACTGAGCTGCTGACTTTGTTGACGCACCATAGACGACTGAACCAGATTTAATTTTTACTATCTATAAAATGTTGGAAGGCAAACCGAAATATGAAATAATATTATTACAATATTAGATAAGATAATAACTCCATCTACCCAACGAATGAAGAACTGTAAAGCCTGAAGGGACGGTTTATGCGTTGAATTCTGAGCAAGGGGAAAACTCAAGACACCAACGAAAGCTTTTCTGTAAAGCGACATCTTCCGTAGCAACATTGAACTCTTACAACGATAGGTTGCAAAAGTTTGTCTTCTTTTTTCTAGGTCACTGGAATAGTTTTCTAAACTTTTCCTTGTTGACTTTGTAACTCGAACCGTAATATTGCGTATTTTGTATTATCTATCGAAATATAATGATACTAATACATTAAACGCATCTGAAAAATGTGAAACATAATTAAGATAACAAGAGATACTAAAATAAATTATATGTATGAACCCTTAATAGATGATGTAGTTAGCATAATCCACATAATATTAAAATGGAGACTCATTCTAAATTTGTTTGATGCTTAATAAAGAATTGAATAATTGTATTGAACTAGAGTTACTTTCAGAGAACATGATTAAGTCGTTGAAATTAATTGATTGATTGTCTAACAAATTTTCTTCATTAATTATACTTTATATATATATATATATATCTGCAAAACTTTAATAGGTATGGTAAGTAAGTTTTTATCCTTTACAGTACCTACATTAAACTCTCATACAGTCTTTGATTTAAAGTATCACAACACTATTTAATTGTCAATTTATTTTATCGACAATGAAAGACCAAAACAAATCACAAAAGCTAAGACAAAAATATAACTGAAGTAAACTTTCAGACAACTTATAAAGTCTCCTAAATAAAAAGCCTCAAAAACACATCAAAACTAAATGAATTCAATACTATCAACAAAAGAATTCGCGTGATCCCTAGTAGTACTGGTAGCGTCCCTTAAAAGTAGGGTGGGTTGAGACCGCATAGTAAACATACTCGCATAGAAGATACACCCTTACCCCAATATATAGAAAGATCTAAATAGCGTAAATCATATTTAGCTTGACTTGCGAAACAAACTTAACTGGATGTTTTAAACGAACTTATCCCCTCCGCGTAAAGTTCAAAATTGCAAGAATCGTAGTATAGTTAACTTTGTTACGTTGAACAAGTCAATATCGTAAAGCTCCCAGTAAAGTTGTGTTTCCTTTTGTATTTGTTTCATTTGTGTTTTGTTCTAAGTTTAATTACGTTGTTCAGTGAGTTTATTTACTTTATAAAATGCATTTTCTCATACGTTATGAGACATGTCACCAGTATTTATGTTATTATATGTTTATTAATATAAACAATAATATTATATAATGTTTTCTACATGGTATCTCAAAATATATGTAAATTTTAAGTACAATTGTAGTGTTTCAGTTTTAAGCTAACATTTCTATATATTTTGTAACATTTTTTTTATATCTCCAACCCACTAGCATTATGTAAATAAGAAACCAAAATAATACAACTTCATTTCCCTATTGAATCTCACAATATTTTGCTAAGGAACTCTTGTATCAATATAATAGATTTACATACATACATACACATAATGCCCGATTCCCTGTAGAGGGGTAGGTAGAGATCACGAATCCCCGTCTGTCCCGACCCTGACAAACTCTTTCGCTTTATTGACACTCATACACGCTCGGCAGTTATAGGTTCTTCTCAGATCATCCTTTTTACATATTTCTAATATATTTAATAAACGCATTATAAATATATGTGACGTTAGAAGTACCTATAACCGCCGAGTATGTATGAGTGTTTATGCATCGAAAATAGTCTGTCAGAATAGGGACAAATGGGGATCCGTGATTTCTGCCCATCTTTTCAGGGTATCAGGCGTGTTGTATTTATGTGTGATGATAAGTAATCTCATACCTTTGCTGATGATGGCTGAGGTGGACTCTGAGGATTGTTGGGGAGCTGAAGTAGATGCCTGATGCTGTAACCCTGCTTCCTTTTTTCAACAGCCCGTGACATACTGGAAAAGAAAATCTATTAAAATTATGTTATATATATAAACAATTATAGTGCATACCATGTGAATTATCCTTAGCTAGAATATTTATTAGTTGTAAAATTACGAATATATATGATTACAAAGATTAGCTTATAGGATTTAACATAGTCTTGAAGAATAGCAAGATCCTCGCAAGATCCTTTTAATGTGGTTTATTAACCTAACTATTTTCCTTTTCATTAAATTTCACTACCAAATCAAAGGCATTGTATAAATTTAAAGTAAAAAATATAAAATGCTCTATAGATAAGTTTATTTCAACACAATACTCATAATTACATGGTTTAAGCAAAATTTTAATAAAGAAGGAAAAGTTAACAATATCGATGTGTGCATATTAAACAAACACACTATTCGTTTTTCGAAGTTAGAAGTACCATTAAGAAATCCCAAAGTTATAACAGAAAGTATATTTTTGTAGCAAACACAATTTCCCTTAGTCCATATTTCTGAGTATGTCACTACAATATGCAAAACTATTATTCAGAATGAAAATAAAGGTTCGAAAAAGATCTCTATGCTGTATAACATAAGGTCCAACTTCAGAAAGCTCAAAAGTTAAAAGCTTTGTCGTACCATTGTTCCGTAAAGAATTATATGAACTGTGAACTGTTGTAGCAACTTGGAATCTTGTATTCTTTACAGTCCGAAAACATTTTATAACCACTTATACCTACATGATATTGTTGAACTAATTGATTTAGAAGTACTTATCTTACTACGATTTTTTATTTACATTAATCATGTTACGTTTATTATCCTTGGATAGAGAACTAGAAGGTTTTTTGTAGATATGATGCTTAATAGTCAATTTATTTTTAACAAAAGTAGACAATATAAAAAAATACACTTAAATAACGAGACTTTATAATAATTGCCATCAGAATAATGACGGAGATAAAGTTAGTATAACAAAGTGAGAAACGATTAAAGTATACCATTAAGGCCATCGATTATAAACTTTATTTCAATTAATGTATCTCTTTTAATTGATGTTTATACTTTGGCGAGGTAAAGCAAGCGAACTTATACAACCGGAGTTTTGAGTTTACGCAGCCTTCTCAAACAGTACAGAACTTCCCCGCCCAAGTTTTAGAAAAGGAACTTTTTAAGCTCTAATTACTTGTGTTCACAACATTTATAAAATGATAAAGACACTGCTTTGTTGTTGACGTAAAAGTATTTTATACTGACATAAACTCGAATACTTTGTATGTAATAACAAATAAATGGGTTTCATAAAATCCTATTATTCCTATTATTTATTCTTATTGTTATCTTCAACTTATGTTTCAATCCATAAATTTATATAATTATTACATATGTAATCATCTAAAAAACATTAATGGATTATTATAATATTCAATCGTAACAGAACATTTTGATGATAATTATTAACTCGTAAGATGATCAACCTTTATATAAATTCTAGGTGCTAGTCACCGTAAATTTAAGAAATATATACTTAATATAAATACATAAATAAAGATTTAGTATATATAATCAACAACCTGTCTAGAAAGCATAAGAAAAGCGTAGTTCTTAACTATGCCTCCACTGGAATTCGAACCCCTCACGATTAGCCTTGAGGTTGTTAACAGATCCTATGCTACGGAGTTCGTCAAAGAACAGAGATAGCGTGTACATATTCTCCATCCTCTGACGAAGCAAATGATTTCAAAAACTAATATATAATAAGTAAATAGGGTATTTCATAGAACGACAGGATGATTAATAAATATGATTTATTAACGAAGCTTTCTAGGAACTTTAATCGAGCTGGAATTCTTCCTCTTTCCGAGAATGTATCTATGCTCAGTGTATCGTAGAACCTAAGTTACAGGAATTGGCTTATATCAATATACCTCTTTTAAAGACAAGGTTATGGGCTTGTCCTCCCTTAGTGGAGAAAATGTGATTTCAGATTCTGACTATTTACCAATACACATAAAAGTAGGTAGAGGCTTGATGGGTGCCCTCATTAAAATCAAGAGCAAGTGATCAACCGGTTGGCCATCCATTCAAAAAACGACCGCGCCTATCGCTGCTTAACTTCGATTAATGAAACAATGACAGTGGAGCAAATTTCGGTATTATAATATAACTTGTTTCTGTATGTAATTGAAACTAACGATATAATAAATTACACAACTGAAATCACGTGAGAAAATGCGAAGTTCAATCAATGAAAACTTCAATTAAAGAAACTTGCGCGATCAATGCAATGCGTCGAAGCCTGTGCGAATTGAGTTGTACGAACGCCATCCGCAAGTGCTTATTTCCATTATAACATTGTACTAACTACACAGAAATGTTCAACAAAAGTTTGAGTTTTGCTTGCTGAAGTCCACAACTTTTAACTCGGAGCATAGTGCTATCTCCGCAATTGGTATTAAGCGAAAACAACATTTCTAACAAGGGGCTAAAGATTGAATCAACTCGACGCAAGTTTCCGCTTACAACTTTCTTCAAATAGAGCGAGTTGAAGTTATCTGAAAAGTTATTTAACAAAGTTTCATAGCTTTTTACTTTGCTGCGGGAAAACGGTCTTAGAGCCCAGGCGAATAAAGGTCGTTATTGCCTGTGTTGAAGTATGGTTTTGTGCTGTTTCGAATTTGCGTAGCGTCTACGTTATCCCATCGAGAGCCGAGACTGAGGAAAGATTTCTCTTCCACAATGGTCCAATATTAAAACTTATTAAAGTTTAACTTTTAAAAGTCATTATGAAGCGAAAAGTTTCCTTTTCGAAGGGAGAAAAAAATTAATTACTTAGCTCTTTTAAGTAGACAAATAAAACTTTTTTGCAGGTTCAATTAAACTTCTAAAGATATTGTACGAGACAATAAGTTATGAATGTCGCATTTCATCTAAGAGTTAAAAGTATTTTTGTATAAAAATGTTATTAAATAATCATAAAAATGTACAGAAAGAATCACTCAGACATCTTTTACATTTTACTATCCAGAATAACACTACTGCCATAATGCAACTAAAAACTTAGTCTTCGAATATCGAAAGTCAGCTCCCATTATACAGATTAATGTTCTCGCGATAACATTCGCTAATCGCACGGGAACGGCCCGAAATATATTACTAGGTACGACGAACAAGTACTTAAATAGTTACTTGGAAAGCAATTCAGACTTTGCGTACCCGAGCAAACAGTTTGATTTGTGTGAAGCGGCCACATTTACAAATTGACTTCTTCTTGAATATTTAACTTGGCTTGATTATATTGTAGATGATATTCTGTCTGTGACTGAGTTTGAAAACATTACGTAAATTAAAAGTAATTTGGTATTTTAATGGCCTTTTGGAATCGCAGATGTTGATAAAGTACTTTGATTAGATTTAAAAGTTACGTAGCATTCTTGAGAAACAATCAATATTCATATTTGATAAAGATGTAGTTTATACAAACATAATACATTCAGAATAGAACAGTTTTATTTTACTCGATAGAAATGTCAACAGATGGGCAAGGAGCGGACACGCAAAGTGAATTTCAACTTTAAGTCATGTGTGCAGCGGATGATTTCCCCTCAGCAAATGTACAATGGGAAAACTCAAAAGAAAATTGTTGGCAAAAATTTTGCTCTATTGATTTTCTTTGGTGAACTGAGAAGATACTTTTGAATCGTTTCCTCAAAGTTTCAGCCCCTAATACTGTTTAATCCTACTTTGTGTTTAATGAAAGAAAATTAATTCCAATCCGCAGATTCAGCTCTTGATTACCACGAACATTGGGGAAAGATTTTCGCTTCGAATTCAATGCAAGTTACTGTTTTATCAGTTATTAACATAAATCCCTTAAATTAGAATTTTATAAAGTCAGAGTATTGATGCAAAGTCGGCTGCTTAAAAGGATTCATTATGTTATGAATAATAAATCGACCACTTCCGGGAATATAAGTAATCATAGCAGGCTACGGGCATTAAAAAGTTGTTTACTCATAGTATCGCCCATAAATCACGTCGCGTAAGGGTGGCTCAGGTGAAAGGTACTTTTGTTTGTAGTAAACTTTTCCAAAGAAACTTTTAGTAAACTAAACTTAATAAGTTAAAAACAGGTCTCTCACTTGTCACGAAGGTATGTCCACGGCCGGCACAAGGTCACTCGGCACCCTCAGCGTCCCACAACAATCACACAAACAAACACAGTTTATAAGAACATCACCCGGCAAACGTCACTTGAATACACTTCAAAACAATCTTTAGGTTTGGCAAAAACTCTTTGTGTCACTCACAAGTTGCCCGCAGACGCTGCAGCACACGTCCGTGGCCAGATCTCGCGGTTCTCTGTCAAGAATAATCCAAACACATCTTCCCGACACTCAGCGACCGACAAGAATTCATAAAAAGTTTCTTTGTAAAACAAGTGGGTTGTGAGCATGTACCAAAATGGCGGAACTTTGGCTTAACTTCGCTCAAGAAGCGGCGTGAAGTTGGAGGTTGCGCACTGGGCGACCCTCAACTGCGCAGCCCTAGCCAACTTTTTGCCAACATACGACTAGTGAAACTTTTCCCTCAGTACATGCAACAATCAAAACTCTTTTCCACGCCTCGAGAAGTAATTTCAAGTCACCGCGAGGCCAGAATTGGCCTTCAAATCAGTTTTTAAACGATCGAAATTCAGAGGGGACGTTTGTAGCGGTGTATGAACAACTCGGCGGGGGTTCGGTTTGAGAAAATCAATAACTCGGGCACGACTCTCCGCGGTGCTCTCTCGCCGTTTAATCATACACTTTGTGAGCAAAACATTAAAACTTGTCCGTTTGTTTAGAGGAGGATCGCGGCGCGGTGGGCGAGTGGCCTCGGCGTGGTGCCGCGAGAGCCTCGGACTCCGGTCGATGTTCCGCCGCTCGCTCGATCCGGCAAACTTCGCAGGCAAACTTTCTGTAGGTGTTCTTACAGAGAAGTTTGCTGTTGCGCTGCGATGCGAGTTAGATTAAGGAGTTCTCCCTCAAACTCTCGCATAACTTCGTTGCATTGTTCCAGGGTTCGAATCAAAACTTTGATGAGTGTTTTTATAGCTCCGCAGCGAAGTATGAGTTATAGCCCCATTTTAGTGTCATTTTAATGTTCCTTTTATTTGTTCAGTTTCCAGTGTTATCAAGAGATACCGTTTAATTTAATTTTAAGCTGAGGCATTATGTCGGTATGCTTTCTATAAAGCATATAAAATAGGTTTCCTGATATTTCAACTATTGCGTTTTAACATACATTATTAATTAGACAATGATATATGTAACATCAACATAACTACATTTTGGCTTTTATGTATCATTTGGATATGTGGAGCTTCCTTGAACTTATTGTTGATTAAGAAATGATGAATTTTCTTCGTTCCTTAGAGACATCATGGTAACAATATAACCACTTTCTATTCCTAACATAACAAGAGCGATAACATCAAATCAAACCAACAAAAACTTCTGGAGACAAAGAGAGACTTCGCTCGGAAAAAAGTCCAAACGAAAAAGTTTTCTAATACTTACCAAAGAGTAGAGTGATTTAATTCTGTAAGTAGCGTAAACAAGTTTTGTCCTTTACTTACTTACCCCACAAACCTCTGAATACAGGAATCAACCAACTAGTCGGCCGACAAATCCAGCTTCTTGTCAACCAGTTACACATGACCTAGCACGGTATTATACAAACATAGGATTCGTAGAATCAAGTTAATGTATAACAAACAACAAATGCCCTTGCGGGGTAGTCAGTGATTCAGGTGTCCATATCTGCAAGAGCAAAGGTAGTCATTCTATGCCCACCTTGAACATACGTGTTGATAAGATAGTCAGACAGAGATCACGGATCCCCATTTGTCCCGATCCTGACAGACACAAGTAATACATAGTACATAGTACTCAATGTGAAAGGTGGTAAGCCATGTCTCTATTTACAAGTACTGGCTGTTCGAGAAACAAGTGATTTTTCTCACTATGTTTGTTTTCACCGTAGTATTAGATGCACTTCGCAAAAAAATTTTTATTGCAAAAATGTACATAGAAATTCAGAAATGATTGGTACATATTACGAGGTATGAACCCTGTACTCACTGATACAGAGTCAAGTCAGTAAGAGACTGACGCTACGCAGAGTTAATGTAGAAGTAGCTGGATAAATCGATCGACTAGTCCAGTTCGGGCCAAAGTGAAACCTAACTTTAGCTCTTGAGGATTGGGTATTAACAAGTATTTTATGAGATAAAGTTAGTTGGAGACGCTGCCTGTTTATGTTTATCAGTACTCAAAGATGAACGACTTATAACTTTGGGAAAGTTTCGTAAAGATATTATCTTTCCGTAACTGAAATTATTTTTACTTATAAGTTATAAGTACCGGGTAAAGCCTAACCCGTATATATTTTAACCGTTAGGCTAAGATAAATGTGAATATGCGTATATACATCAATATAATATTATATTTGTCTCATCTTAGTCTGGGATATCAAGGATATCAAATACAAATATTTTGACTTTCAATTAATGTACTATGTATTACTTGTGTCTATCAGAATCGGGACAAATGGGGATCCGTGATCTCTGTCTACCCCTCTATAGGGAATTAGTCGTGATGTGCATGTATGTATGTAAAATTTGACCTAGAATTTTAATAGAATGATTACTAGCTGTTATTTTTTCCAAAATACATATTATAGCAGATCACCAAGAAACTAGGGTCAATTGCATCTGTTAGGCAATGGACTAGCAAACTATCACCAATTTTACATATTTAAACCTACATAGCGCTGATTTAAACATTAAAAGAAAGCGACAAAATTATGCTTTTCCAAGCTTCTGTCTACCCCGAAAGCGCTAATTATCGTGAAGCGCATATATTAAATAATTCATGAGCACCCCTTTTCCTAATGCAAGTTCTTGACAACTGACATTCAACCCTTTCGCCTCCATGAACCTTTTAAATGAATTAAATTCCTTTTTAAAATATTCATTTGATATTCTAAAAATTTAATTAGCTGGCCCACGCCCCACAGCCTTCGTCAATGTAGGAACGTGATAAACATACTCACCAATGCATACCACGTAAACGTATATTCACGTTATATAACCCCTTTTTATGTGGAAAGAACCTCGGATACAGTATATATTTTTGGTCACTTGTAGTACTTAATATACATATCTATCGCTATCGTGGGGGTATTAATATATAGTATTATTATAAATCATTAGTCGCTTGTTATAACATGTCAGGATAAGGGCAGCTATTTAGCAATCTCTGAATCATCTTAAATAGTAAGAAAACCATACATATGTATGTTCAAATATAAAGTCCATGTTTTTTAAACAATAGATATAACTTATGTAGATAGGTAACGTACTGCGGCCTGCCCAAAAAGATATATGACAGTCAGATAGAAACCATATTGAAACAGAGTGACGTTAGAAGTACTTATAACCGCCGAGTTTGTATGAGTGTTAATGTAGCGAAAGTTGTTTGGCAATATCGGGACAGATGGGGATCCGTGATCTCTGCCTATCCTTCTACAGGGAATCAAGCGTGATGAGTATGCAGACATGGATAGAACTCAGCTGCGTAAACCACTAGTCGTATAGAGATAATAGCGTACTCAAATACATAGTACAATATACTCACACACTTTTATGCGTGTGCAAGGTGTTCAGAACCTCAGTAATTTATATTCGGTATCAGCGAAACAGCTATTTAATGATTTTACTATTCAATCCGATCAATCAATGAATATACCACTTCACTTACACATGTAGACATACATATTATATCCATTTTTCATTTAAAGGATAGGTTACATAATATCATAGCTACCTTAGTCACATCTTACGATATGACAGAAAGAAGTTTCTTTCCAATCAAGAGCCTACCCTTAAACCAATCATAGTAAGGGTTGCTAATATAATTTATTCATTATTATATTAATGGAAGAACCAATATTGGCATAAGCCACCTATATCCACGTCTGGCGTCCGTCTGAATCTATTAAGAGGATTATCATCTGCTGAAGACAAGGGTCGACTTTCAGTCTGCGCTATAGGGTTACCCACACTGCCTTTTTAAATTGATGCATGGTTTTCTAAGTGTATATGCTGGGGTTACTAGGTTATAGTAAATACTGTATGTATGATAGCTAAGTAATCTAGTGTCATTATATTTATAGATTATATTTTTTTAGATTAATGACTCATTATAATAAGATTAATCACAAATTCCATGAGTTGTAAACTTCTTTCTATACGGAATTTGTAAACCCTGGAAAATTTATTAAAATCAATCTAAGTATCTCTATTAGGATACGACAATAGTAATATACTCGTAGCAGATTGTTAGCACATCGTTTCATAGTTTCCATTAAGACTCTTCTCTTCTTCTCTCTTAAGACAAGTTTATTAAAAAAATCATATTGTTTATTGTAAAAATGAAACAAATGTATTATTTGCATGTACATTCTCGTTCTTTAATCCCTTTCGGAGTGGACAGAACCTCGGGGATTTAGTATCTCCTAGGTCACTTTTTAGCATAAATACTGGGGTTGTGATGTCAAGTTATGTCATATGAAACATTAATGACGGGTAGCTAGCCCATCGCCAAATAGATCCCATTTACACCCAGTCCCTTAGTCGCTTCCTACCACATGCCGAGCGGCAGCTAGTTAGCCTTCTTTTAACGTCCCAGACTAGCAAAAGCCATGTATTTTTTAATATACTTTTACATAGTTACACTGCGGTAACCCTGCTAATATGATTTGATAATCTTGTCGCGTGACTATTTAATCTGCATTTAAAAGGATTTGCAGTTAATATGTGGCGGCACTGCTACGGCACGGTGGCTGCAAAAAGTTAATTAGTAGGAGGCTTATGTAATACAGGATGCATGGAAATAGAACCTTTTTTGACTGGCTAGGCTTTTTATATTGAAATACTAAAACAGGAGCGGGATACTGTCAACTATTTGTGATTATAGACCGTTGTCTCATTATTGAACATAAGTTCTAAGTATTATTTACAATGTGAGACCAGGTCGTACCACGATAAATTAATAAAAATATAAATACCTTTATTTCACCCCAGTTGTATAAGCCGCGGTCTTCCGGGTATTTATATCTTTATTAATTTAACGTGATACAACCGGGTCAGACATAGTAATAAAGTGAGTATAAATCCCGAGTTTTGTAAATGTAAAAACATAATTAAGTTCTAAGTAATTCTGTAATATATTATTTCAAAAAAGTCCATATTTCTTGACTGAAACTGATTACCTGAGACAAACCATGACCAGTGTTAGTAACTAAGCTAATTCTTAGCCTCGATGATGGAATGAGAACACATCCGTGTTTTGAATACTACCGAGTGACTAAATGTGGATTCTCCCTTTTAATTTGGAATCCCAGCGATGCAATGTCCTTATATGGAGTAAAAGCCGTGAAGCAGCCGCTTACATATATTCTATTATAATTCTATAGCAGTTGAATAACATTTTGGATGTAATTAGAATAATTACGAGAAAATATGAATTAATTATTATGACATCTTAATTAGTGAAGCAGGCAACATTGGATACTTTTTCCAAAAAGCTTATAAAAAAGTCGTAAATGCAACCTGCAGTGTTTGCATTAAAATTACCTCCCTCAAGCATACAATCTATAGGTTCTTTATTAACCAGTCGTAAAGTTAAAACAAGAGGAAGCCTGCAGCGGTTATTAGATTTAGCTAATAATGATGGCCGCCTCTCGTAAAAAGGTAGGCCCATAAAAACTTTGCCGGATATAAAAAGGGAATAATTTGGGACCTTGTAAAATGGAATAATTTTAACACGCGCCCCTGTTTTAGTATTTCACTGTTATTTGATCAAACCATGCCCTAGTGCATCATTTAGAATAAGATATAACGGTTCATATATTTTAGTTATATTCCTAAAATTATCACCTTCAAACATTTAATATATAAGCCGTGCTATTTTGGGAAATAAATCCTGACTAGTAACTCGTTTTTCTAACATATCCTATAAGAATTAGACAATAGAGGCAATTAGAATAGATCTAAAAATTTAGAAGAATAATATTTAATGGTACGCGTAGATGGACTAACAACCCGTCTCTACTCCTTCTCAATAATACCATCAGGTCTCCAACGTTTTGTCTAAGCCGAAATGAATAGAAGAACCTCGCTTAGTATACGCCCAGCTCGATCATAATGATTTCAAAATAGATTTACATTTTAACCTCTATCAATGATTAAGCCCCTAATTAAGCGGTCCCGGCAATTACATTGAAGGGTTAATACTATTGGGGGTTAGTTTTCGCTGGCGTTTCGTCTCATTAAGAATGCAAGTGGAATCACGGAACGTTTATTCTGGGAGGAGTTGATCGAAGCGATAATTGCGGGTTTTATTCTGTAGTAGTAAATTATGTACAGATGGGCAAAGAAATGGATTTTGAAGGATGTTTTCAAATACATGTTGTCAATTAATAATGTTCAAATAATATATCCCGTTAGCAGTCACATAAGATATTATTAACCTATAGATGTCGCCAATTATTTAGTACAGAATGTTAAGGTTTTTTTTATTATTATTATTTTATTGTTGGACTTTCCGCCAATCGGCTTACCACTTGAACGCTAATCGTGAGATCCCGGGTTCGGTTCTCGGTTGAGGCAGAGTTAAAAATCTTTATCTATATTATTATAACAATGACAATATTCGTTGACTAATATCTTAAATAAAGTCACTGAGGGACTAATTCAATAGTGTCTTCAAATATTATCACTGTAATGGTTATAAATTTCTCAAACGTAACTTAGCAGGCAAAACAACTTAATTTCACTCATGTGTAAATTATAAGTTTCCAGCCCAAGTACATATAAAAGTAGATAATTAAATTAAAATGTGAGATCGCATGCCAAGAATTTCCAATAGCGATTCAGAAATTCAAGTAGATTTCAAACAGTAAATTAACTTCAACAACTTCGGCTTAATGGAGTTAATTTTTAATTCACTACTGTTTAAAAGCAGGCTAGTAAATGCCAGGGCGGGGTCAAGATTGAATTGTTTGACGTTTTGGAAAACTAATAACACAGTTCCTTTTAACTTTGTACAATTTATTATTGAATCTAATAATGTACCGCACAACATTTTATTTGTAGAATTTCCCATAACCTCAAAATATAGTTTTATAGAGACCAAGTAAAAAAGAACACAGAATTAATGATACAAATGATGTTCTTCTTCTTCTAAAGCGATTTGCCTTTGCCTCTCAGCCCAACTTTGCTTGCTAGCAGGGGAATTAACTGCGTTGTGAATCTTCGTGAACACATACAGAGTAATCAAGAAGCCGAAAGGATATGTCATACAAATCCAATTGTTTTTCATGTAGAACAAATAAGGATATTGAGCTATCTTAGCTGATATTGTGTACGGATATTTCATGTGCCGGCCAGATTTTCTGCAAAAAGATGATTCATATTAGAAATAGTAACACTGAAGTTGATATATTTGATAATACACACTAAAATCTTTTCGAGGTAGACGAGACTTATGTAACTGCTCGTATTTACGAAGGTTTCCTGTCGCTCAAAGCCAGATAACCAGTAATTAGTAGCCTAAATTCACTATATAGCCTGCGGGTATCATCAGGAATCATAATCAGGAAGGACAAGGGAACCAACAAATGATAATATGTATATATAGCATGAGTACAACAAATAATAACGCATCGATTCACTAACTCATTTAGATCGGTTTAGTAAAGTGACTTATTTGTATAGAATTAAAAATAGTGTGATAAGGGAAGGTTGCGGCTTGAAAGAAGATGTAGTGACTAAGATTGAAAAGAGCATGCTTCGATGGTTTGGACATGTTATGCGGATGAATAATAGCAGATTGACAAAAGGAATATATGTATATAAGTGAAGTGAAAGGGCGGTTACGTAGGGGGCGGCCTATTAAGACATATAACAGTCAGATAGACGCTATATTGAAAAAAGGTGACGTTAGGAGTACCCATAACCGCCGAGACTGTATGAGAGGATGTATGATTGTCAATGAAGCGAAAGTGGTCTTTCAGGATCGGGACAAATGGGGATCCGTGATCTCTGCCTACCCCTCTACAGGGAATCAGGCGTGATGTGTATGTATGTACAACAAATAATAACGCGTCGATTCACTAACTCGTTTAGATCGGTTTAGTAAAGTGACATATTTGCGGATAATAAGTATGTATATTTGTGATTTCTCACAACAGGGAGAGGTAGATATTTTTTGTAAGAAATACATACCCAGCTATCCAACCTTGCTCATGAGCGAAGTTATGTACTTTCTCATAAAACTGTATTGCGTACTTTATAGGCATGATGAAGTAAAATATTTGTTACAATTCTATTTTAATTTTATATAATCGTACTTTACTGGAGTGCTTTTTATGTTACAAAAAACTGGATTTGTAACAGAATTTCCGAATGGAACACCTTCGTTGTTTATAAAAGTTCATAACGTCGTTGTCAAACCAAAATCTGCTATGTGCACTTTTTCGAGATTTTAACTTTTTGACGTCTGCGTATAGAACACTGATCAATCTACCGTATAAAAAACTGCCATGTGTCTATAAGCACTGGGAGACATTATATTCCATAAATATTAAACCTCCGTCGTTAAATAACAAATCAGTTCATTTCTAACATCTATAGCTTTCATTTGATATAGTATTTAAAATGCAAATTCATATAAAATTTTACAGGAGAACTTTTTTTGTCAATATCTCGAAAGTATAATTTTGGCACATAGCAGATTTTGGTTTGACAACGACGATAAGCCACGTGACTTTTTTAATTCCCTTCGTTGTTTATTATAAAGTAAACAATTATTCTCTTTGGTTTTCTTTCAGTAAATCAGTAATTAAATAAAAAATACGAGTATATTAACAGGAGCATTTATCCAAGAATAAATTTCACTAAGTATTAAATATATTAAAGTTAGGTACTATAGAGATCCCGCCACATAAGGTGGCAGTAGCCAAACTTGGAACTAAATTTGACGTTACCGCCATTGCGTGTTATTTTGTATGAAAGGTAAATTTAGTATTACCAGCGTTGTGTTTTTTGCCCACTCTTTGTAATTTTTATGTTTGTTAAGGGTGATTATAATAAATTGATTTCCGGAGTTTCTTGTTAGTTCTTCTCCAAGCTAGGGTCTCCGCTGATCTAACCTCGGTAAAAAATATGTAAAGACAATGCTCAGTGCCATGTTTGAAATAATAGTTTTAAGAGATTCGCGATTTATACTCATGATATAAGATATAAGGGTGTGTATAAGATTGATTGCAGCTGTGGGAAATCCTACGTCGAACACACTAAACGGTCTATTGCGGACAGAGTGAAGGAACACATAATATATGTAATATATAATAAGAAGGATAAGTCCCGTTAATTATTAATCATGTTTGAAATAGTTTAATAAACATATTTTGACTTTGATATATTAATTTGTTTTATTTGAGTTTATAGCTCTGCAACCAAAGACCGTTACAAATGAAACCTATAATGTATCGAGCCGTATGGCACAGTGAGTGCTAGTTTTGGCGTGTTTACTGGTAACACTGAATTACGCGACTGTGGCGACGCCTCCAACTGCCACCTTATGTGGCGGGATCTCTAGTCTGGCTAACGAAAGTAGATACTGGATAATTTTGCAAACTTTTTATATGACAACACTAAAGTGTTCCTACCATCGGATATTTACCCTACAATTTGGGGTATTTGAAGTAGAAAGTACTTAGGAACAAGTAATTACAAAAAGGCATTTTTAAAACAAACTCATTTTGAACATTTTATAAAATGAGTTTTAAAAATTCGTACGTCTGCTAAAATTGTGTTAATCGAAAATAAGTTTCGTATCTACGTGTTGGATCATTTCAAGAGCTACAGTAAGCCTTACGTTGGTCTAATAAATAGCTTAAGTAATTAGGTACACTATGTATTAACTAATTAGGTAGGGAAAAACTTAACAATTTTATTTAAAAAAAAATTAATTTGTGTCTATTTTCCGAAAAATTTGGTAAAATCAGAATTAGTGTATGGTATTCCTATTTCTGACGCCGAAGTTGGCGTGTTGTTGATGTTTCTTTATGGTTCTTTATGGTTGACTTGCGTAAAGTTAGGTTAGGTTGACTTGCGTAAAATGTCTTGATATTTTCTTATTTTAATTAAGTAAGTACATTATTCGTATAAGTTATTTTTTGTTTGTTCTTTTTGTTTCTTTAATACGCTACAATGGAGTGTCGTATCCGTGTAATGTTTGGTATGGAGTTAATAAAGAGATAACAAGTTATATAAGCTACTTTTAATCACGTCATAACGCGGACAAAATTGCAAGTATCCACTAGTAAAATAAAAATAAATGTCAAAGTATCAAAGTGAGTTGTTCCGACTTTCCTTTTTATTTTAGGGTTGCAATGCTAATATATTTTAAATTTGCCGCGCTTTTTCAGTATCTACTTTCGTTAGCCAGACTATAACTCTTTGAAACATTAATTTCGATTTAAATGACTATTATTATACATACATACCTACACATCAAGCCTAATTCTCGTTAGCGGGATGGGCAGAGATCACGGATTCCCAGGTGTCCCGATCCTGACAAACCACTTTCGCTCCATTGTCACTGTAGTATCTATATTATTATAGTATCTTCTCAAATAAATGCTATTGAAACAGAACATATTACGTAAGCAAGCGAGTGTGTTCGATGCTAATTGGACGAAGCTATAATTTCGAAACTGTAAGTTCCAGGTTCGATGCTTACCGAGCGCGGAGGCATCAATGGAAAATGATTTTTAAGATACTTAATAACTGATGAAGCTATGGCGGTGGCTAAATTATCCGCCTAGCTTAGAAATTAGTGTCAACGTAACACGATTTATAAAGAGAGCTGTCTGGTACTTTACGTACTCCATCATATTTTAGATATCTCATACTTATCGATTACTCCAACTCAATTTGCGTTAGTTTACAGCAGCACAAGCATTTTCAAAGTTGCCATTAACCACATACTGTCAGGCATTTGCTGTCTACGCCACACTTGAGAACAGGGGAATACATCGCTCCCTTTGTTACTAGTTATTATGAACAATTAGTGAATATCTTTGTACGAAGGTAAGACTGATATAGAAAACCCACCATATTTAAAAGAAATTATATGTTTTAAGTAACTGAATTACGAATCCTACATATGTCAAGCAATTTTGAGAGCAAAAATGCACGTGAACGAAACGTTTCAAGATTTCTATCAGAAAATATACCGTAGAACTAGTGTCAATCCATTTTATCAATGACTTTTCGAAGTGCACTCCCCATACACTATTGGAAATGTGTAATGAATATTTTGGTAGTGGTGACAGAAGCCTTGTGTAGTTGTTATTTTTAGACACGCTGAGCTAAAACTTGATAAATATAATGTATACCTACGAGCTGTTTCGGTATACACAGAACCTCGAAGACTTTCATTATTTAACAGTTACTATCAAATTTGAGATGTTAATGGAGCATTATTGGAGAAAGGTTGATACAATAACGCTCAATCGATTCCAGTACCACATGTCTTTAAGACACCTCTTACGACATGTCGGGAACGAAGTTATTTACAACACAGGGTTATGTAGGAAATAAAAAACAAAATGTAAATTGTAATTTTTATTACTATTATTCAAAAGATGACATACAGTTTGATACTCTAGCAATGTCTTGATACAAAACGAAAATATTGAATATAAAAACATTGTCAAAGTCAATTAAATTATGTCTACAATTACTTAAAGGCATTATAATGTCCTATTACTTAATAATAAATCCTTTATAAAATATCCAGGGTCGACACTACAAGAGTAATACTAGAAAGAACCAGGTTTCTATTTAAGTGCATTTACTCTATCACACAATCTGTAGAATCTCATATACCGTACAGAGTCACTATAGAAACTAGTGAAAAAAATTAATTTCATCTGTACTATTCCTTACTCCATTAGAAACAGAATAAAGTAATGTTTCCAAATTTTATCTGTAAATTTTGTTAACCTTCGTAAAAGTATATTGTAAAAAGGAAAAATACTAAATGTACTTAAGTAAAATATCTATTATAAAAGTATTCATCAACACATATTTTGGGGAAAAATAAAATCTAATTATATGTATATATAATTGGCAGCTATAGCCCAAGATTTTGTGCTGACAAATTAAACCTAAACTAAACTATTTGCCTTACAACTAAGTCAGAAACTGACTACATCATTATACGATTTGGCCTCTATCTTACTCCCATGCCGATACAGAATACATCCTCAATATAAATTAATACAGGAGTCTTGGCCAATAGAAGTTAATTAAAAACAGTCTTGAAAAACTTTGCATTTTCTCACAGAAACCTAATATTGACAGCTGGGAAACTAGTGTTCATATTTAAAGCTGTTTGGTTCATAAACATTGATTTTCCAACTGTTACCCAATGCACTATTATTGTGAAGTAAATGCACAATCATGATTATTTTATAAACACATTAAATATTATGTGTAACTACGTTTAAATTACCCTATAATCCGATTAACTAGTCTAAGGGATTTACGTCTAGTCAGTTACCAATTTAGCTGCTGATATCGCCAATGTAACTGGATGATCATAAAATGCATGAGCAAATATGAATGCAGGATTTAACAACGCAGGGTAAGACCACTTCAATCTTCATTTCAAAATAAACAGTAAAATAGAAACAAATTCCATGATATGAATGATTTCTAGCACCAGTCGATACTGTGTCATTATAATTTCTGTTAAAAAATGTAATAAAACTAATAATATGGCATCTGATAGGTACGTAACCAAACCGTCAACACATTAACTTAACATAAAACATTCCAACGATTCCATTCAATTTCATACCGTCCAACCAAATTTAGTAGATTATGTTATATTTAAATTACATTCAAATTGTTCTAGGTGACCCTTGATTCCATTAATAATATGTAATGTTAGCATCCTAACTGAACTAAGACCTAGCCTAGTTCTTGAAGGAGCTGTCTCAGCTGATTCCATAAAAAAATAATTGACATGAAGTGTCTTTTTGACACCTTATAGCAGGCGGATCATAATTTGTGTAACAAAATTAAACTCATAGGTAAAACTATAAGTTCACTGCAATTAAAACTGAATAGAAACAATAAATGGATGTGAACATAATAACTAAACTTGTTTCAATCATACTTGCTTAATATTTTAAACCAGCCAACTCAATAAGAATAAATATTTGTAACTTATTCATTCTAATATATTCCATACTGAAAAGAATTACATCCCCATTACATGAAAAATTACATCCCCGTACTGATAAACATCAGCAAAAAACATCATCAAATACCAATTTTGAACCACTTAGATTTCGTCGGACTTTATGTAACGAGAATCATTAGCAAAAAAAAACTTCTAATACAATTTTCATGATAAAAAAAAACTTTTTGTAAAAAAAACTTTTTTTTCTAGAGGTCGGTGTCGTACCATGCGGCGACATTGTTGTTGTCTTGAGGGGGCTCTGGGAAGGCCAGATCAGCGGCCGCAGCCCCTGCACCCTCTCCATCCATGTCCATGTCCATGCCAAAGCCACTGCCTATTTCTAAACCCTGCATTGAATCTGGTATCTGATCATATCCTGTTAAAGTTTAAATAAATTAGTGTTTTTTTTTTGGTTAAGGAAACCTAGTCTCAATAGTTTAGTAATTTAGTGCTGACATCTCTTTGATGACAACTTTTAGTCCTGTAAGTGAAATTGTAATCTATTTTTTCTTTTTAAAACACAACTGATAAGAGAGAAAAGTATAGATCAATAAAAACACAAAATAATCTCTTACCTATTTCTTATGAAATTCAAGGAGAAATTATATAAAATGTTGACTCAATAACTAAATTACTAAACTATTGAGACTACGGAATAAAAACGGCACAATAATGTCATAGATATTTTGGTTGAGTTTGATGCTGTGAAACTGTATCTGTTTATATCTTATTGTAAATAATCTTACTAAGTTTTAGTTGCAAAAGAAGAGTGATTGAAGTCTCTTTGTATGAAACTTGTAAAATAGATGTAACTTGATAGAATTTAACCACATATATCTTTTATGTTTAAAATATTATTTATAACTTTTGAAATGTCTGCAAATTCATATATAAATATTTAATGATAATTATTAGTATCACATATCTACATGTGTCATTGAATTTATATCCATACTTCTTTTAATAGGTTAACTGAAGCTTTTACAAACAATAAAATGATTAAAAGCATGCACTCTAGATGTAAACATATGTTTAGTATACTAATTATTTTATCAGTACATGTTAAATTTTAATTTCATTTACAATAGAGCATTTTATATACCAACAATACTCGTAATTATTTGTAATGTGGTCTTAGTGTATGACAGTTTCAGTTTTCACGACAAGGCCTATGAAAACTAGTAGTAAACTAAATGCATGAAACCATGCAACATTTACGTTAATTACACCACTCTTAAAATAACATTTCCCTTCACCTGAATTAATGATAGATAGCTCCCGGATTAAGCTGCATGTAAAGAAAATAACATATTATATATAGAATAATACTATTACTATACTTATAATATAATAAAAGTTTGTAAGTTCAGCATGCATGGATACAATTCATATTCATCATAATGCTTTCACATTAATATTAAAAATATATTACGATTATAAAATTCTAAACACCAGAGTAACTTTCAGAAAGCCTTTATCATATTATGGAAGAATATCTGTTTTAAATTTGCATGCTCAATTTATCATTCTTAAAGCGTATTCCACACCATTATGACTTGCTGGTTATTAACATGCTGTTTACCTTGCTGATGAAAAGATGGTCGGGTGCCATAAAGTCCCTCGTATCCTTGTTCAGGCGCCAACATGTCCTAATAAGGGTGCAAGGTTTAAATAAAACATCTAGGAACACTAATGACCTATGTTGGGAAGCAGCTGTGTGTAAATCCATTTGGGAACATACAAACATGTTGACATCGATGAAAAGGTAAATAAAAAAGTTTTAATGCAAGAGTTCAAATGAATTTACCCACAAATGCAAGGTACTGATTTACATAAACAATGAGAAAAGAAATGTTAAAACACAAATCCGAATTGTATCGAAACCAAAACACACTGTGCAATTTCAGTAACTACACCAATACAAACAAACACACGTTAAATCGATAGTAATGCCAATAAAAAGAATCAGAAAAAAAACGAAACAAAAAATATGTTTCTATAAATCCATGAAACTGATATTTTAAATGTCAGTCAATGTTCTTTTGGAAGTGCCATGAGTGATACTAATTCCAACCTACATCACACGAGCACAACACAATAATTGCATTGTCAACACACTATCTAAGGGATGAATCACACTATACGACAACCCAAGGTACTGAACATACCTGCAAGTCCGGTTGCATAGCAAGATCAGCCGGCCACATCTGATGGTCGTCACGGAACAAAGAGTTGGTCAGTTCCATTGACAACCTCTTCTTGTAGTCGTTCGGCTTGTCCTCGGACATTCGGAAGAGTACGGCCGCGGCGTAAGTGGCCACGCCTTCGTTGCGTGACTGCAGCAGTTCGGTCAGAGGAGCGGTGGCGCCCTCTGCCTCGATCATTTCTGCTCCTTCTTTGTCAGCTGCCAGTTCGCAGAGCACTCCGGCTGCGACGCGCTGTAAATGAGGTATAGATTGATTCATTAAAGAGTTAGTTGTTAACACCATGGACTGGTATCAGATGAAAGATGCATAGCATAGCAACTTTTTGTAGATCTATAGATTGCACCCAATTCTTCAAATTTCGCACAGCAGATCCACTAATACTTTGAAAATATTAACAGTTATCTGCTATATGATATAACTGCTGTGTATATTAACTTAAATGCGTTAAATATAGTTAACTGCAGAATGCCTTTTATCTGTTAATAGGATGAAAACTAACCTGAATATTCTCGATTTCGTTGAACAGGAGCTGCACGAATATCGGGATGACGTTCTGTTGACGTATCAATTGACGGTTGAGGTTTTCGCGAGCCAGAATGTGGAGCGCTCCCACCGCACCCTCGACGATCTCCTCCATGCGAACACCATCGGCGTACGCACCTCCAGGGCCGCTACTGCCGGTCACTGAGTTGCGTTGCTGGAAAATATATATATGAGTATATAAAGTATGGTAAGAATATATAGAACACTAGCTGTGCTTGTGACTTCGTCCGAGTGGGATAGTTATTTTGGGCATCACTTGTTTTTATAGTTTTAAGAGATTCGCGATTTCTACTCATGTTAATAACTAACGGGACTTATCACGTAAGTTTTTATCACGTCGCATTAATAATAAAGGTAACTTTATCATATAAAAACTTACGCGATGAGTCCCGTTAGTTATTAATCATCACTTGTTTTTGTTTAAATGTTCCTAAATGCAGGCGAAATAACTATAAATGAACACATTTTCCACTGTTTCTTGTCAGCTAAAGGTTGCAACATAATATTATACAGCCTAAAACCTTCCTTGATAACTCAATTGATAATTCGATTAAAACCAATACTTCCGGATATTAGCGCGTATAAACTAATATACTGTTTGACTATATAATATTACTATAGAAAGCAAATAAAATTGTTCTTTCTTCAAATTTATCTAGTTTACTTCATCGTTATTTTACAATTAGAATTAATGTAAATTTAATCTAGAGAGCCAGAACCTACAGGAACTTATTACCGTTCCAATTATCACCATCACAACCCCAATAATTATGCTAAAGTATCCAGGAGACATTATTTCTACGCTTCTATCCCCCGAGATGATAAGACGAGAACGCAACTAGATAAATGAACTTATTACCAATGTTTATCTAGTGCGTCTTATTAAACGACAATACCGTATAATATTTACACATCTAGTATAACAACAGGACTCACCCGCTGAGTATCATTGAAAGCGCGCATCAGGAGACGAACCAAATGGTGTACGGCGCCGTGTTCACGCAACGGCGCGTGATTGGCCGGGCACAGGGCCAGGTTGCGCACCAATCCCACCACGGCCTTCACGAGAGGCCAGCGGGATGGCGGCTGCAGCAGCTTCACTATAACCTGGAGAAATTATAAATAATGTACGTTATTGGACACGAAGTAAACAATAGTTAGGGAACCCTGGCAGACACATGGGTACTGGATATCTTTTTTAAGTCTACTGAAGGGTTTTAGCAAAATTGTAGTTCAATAGCACTTCAATAATAGTGTGTAGTTGGTAGTTAATTAGGAAAAGTGTTATATTTCACCATTGAAGTCAGCAAACGTGTCAAATTTCGCTTTAAAAATCAATCTGTCATATTTGCTATTCTTTAGACAACGATTTTGCAAACAGCATTAGTAGGTTTGGGCCCTAAGTGAAACATGAACTTTCAATGACTAAACATCTTGTAAAGACGACGCTGGCCGCTTAAGCTTCAAAAACACCTTCAAAAAGGTTAGTGGTAGCGTATGTTATGTAACATCGACAGTTCCTTACCGGCAATCCATAGTGCAGTCTCACAGCATTCTGAGCCATGTCGCTTTCAACATGACGCGAGGTCAAGTGACGCAGAGCACAAATGGCCGGCTCGGTGATCTCTTCACGGTCTCCAGCCGACACCACGGTACGGACCAGAGCATCCACTCCACCGGCTTGGCAGACGGTTACCTGGAAATGGGTTGGGTGGTTAAATACTTGTACTGTGGATGATGATACGCCTATTGGTTTTAATTAGTCTCATAAATGTGTATAAATATGAGTACTTTTTATTTCTTGATTTCGATACGTACTTTAGTTTGTTGTTAGGGTGTAACAACACACATTCCTAACATTAGTAAATAACTTCTATTTAGCATAACTATAGCAGCAGCATTGCTGACAAATACCATAAAGGGTACAAAATGTTGATAAGATGGATCTATTAACATCGGATATTTCGAAGTGACTATTATAGTAATACCATAAAAAGTATTGGTATATAGTATTCAGACATTATTTCTTTAAGACATCTCGCTTACCTTATTGCGTTGATTGTTGCAAGTAAGATTGGAGAGTATGCCAGCAGCACAAGTCACTATGTTCACGTCAGTTGAAGCCAGGACTTGTACCAAGCTGGACAGCAGTTGCTCCAAACCGTCAACCTGCAATTAAATCACTTATGAGTACTTGTGGAATGAATTAATGTGAATGTATAATAATCGAACATATTAAAGCAAATAAGGATTAATATTTCATTTACAGGTTCAATCAGACCTTAAATTTTTAGCATCTCTGTATTTTATTGCAAAATTGTATTACTTGTCCTGTGCTAGTCTGAGATATAAAAATGCAAACTAGTTGTTCATTCCAGCATGTCGTTGGAGGCGACTAAGTAACTAAATAAGCAATCTGTCATCAATATTCCTTATGTAATCACAACTCAACACATCCTTAACTGAGCTAGATATTATCATGATGCCTTCAAAGTTTTATCCACCCCGAATGGAATTAAGAATGTATGAAGAATGTATATATTCAAAAAACAAACCTTTGTAGCAGCATCGGACAAGTTCCGCAGAGTCCAGAGGCAGTTTTGGACCAGACGGCTGCTGGGATTGCCAAGGTGCATGGCCAGAGCCTGCATGCCACCAGCTTCCACTATGGCTGGCTTGTTGCTGGAGCATACTGACAGTACCTGAAGTGGATAAAGCATAATATGTTAATTGGTATGAATAGTAATTTAATATGGTACCAACATACACTTAGCTGGTATTCATCCACTAATACGTAAATGCCTAAATAATGTAATATGTTCACTGATCTTGTCTTGCTTTACCTAATTCTTTAGAGCAATATTTATCTTTAGCTTGGAATCACAGTTGATATAAGTGAAGTAGAAATGAGATTCATTATGTTAAGTTATGCTATAGGCGACTTATTCCCTTACCTTCAAAACCCTGGATGTAGTCCACAGCAACTTTTCGTAATCATAAGAGCGCATAATACGAACTAACTCAACGGGTCCTTGAGAGGCCAATATAATCAATTTGGACTCTTGGTTTCCATAGGCCAGAATCTGGAGACAATCTGTCACAATAGCCAGGAACTTCACATTGTTCCTTTGAAGAAGCGCAACCATTTTTTGGAGTCCACCGGCAAGACGAACAGCCATCTTAGACCCATCTTGATGTAAAAGCAGATTGTGCAGGGTTGTTACTGCATAGAACAGCACTGCCTCCACAGGGGAGCTAAGTAGCTTCACCAAGGCTGGTATTCCACCGCTCTTGAAGATAGCCAGCAAACCTTGACGGTGATGAGATAAGTTGTGCAAGGTTCCCACAGCTCCTTTGGTGGTTTCCAGGTCATTGCTGTTAGAGATGGCGCGGACCAAGGCAGCGACCATTTGGGGAGAGTTCATTATAGCATGACGAGACGCTTCCTTCTTGGACAACTGGTGAACCATCATGGCAGCTTGTGAGACTACTACTTGGTCTTCATCGTTCAGCAACTTGATCAACTCTGGTATAGCCCTGTAAAGATTATTATTTATATTAATTGTAATTCAAGACTAAGATAATAAATAATTCAGAGGTTCACTTAATACTGGAGATGTGGACTTGTTAACTACATAATGTCAATGAAGGTCCTAGTTGGTCTCAAAGAAGATATAGTAACTCTCAGTTTTAGTTTTGTTCTAAACTATCTCTGTCTTAAATAAAGGTTTTCTTTCATTCATTACAAATTCAGGAAAAATGGAGAACCATGAGTATTGCCTACTTTCTGTGAACTTAGGATATGAGGTGACTGATTGTGATCACTCAACAGATAAACAATCACAACACCAACCATATCTAGAGCCAAGAGAAATCCTACCTGGTAGCCAAATCAGCATCATCTTGATAATTGATCAAATTCACCACAGCATGTTTCAGCATCTGAGATGGCTCAGCCAAACGCTGGACTGCTGTTGGTTGGGCAGGGTCCAGCTGAGTGGAAGGAATCTCTATTCCTTCCTCCAGAGTCTCCGGAAACATAGCAGCACGGACTCGCTGGGAGCGAGTTTGAGACAGCTGCTGATTCATGTCTGTAGAGACAAATATATAATTATGTATTAAAATAAGTCACTACTAACAAATAGAGTTTAGTGTGAATGCTATCTTAAAAAAATAACAATTGTAGTTTTAGAGTGTATTACAAAGAAGTAATTGTATGCAAAATTACTAGGTGCTAGTAAAAAGTAATAAAGTATGTGTATTTATGTAATATATACTCCTATGCACGTACCATCAACTTGCTCTTGAGTGAAGCCAGGTGCGAATCCTTGGTCAAGATCAAACATGAGCTGATCACCTTCCATTTCATCATCTTCCTTTCCGGAGAGAGAAGGTACCTGGAAGGAAAATCATATGATGCAAGTACTTCTAACATTGGTAAATGGAAAATGTTGCCCAAAGACAGATTAGTAGTATGCATCAGATTGATCACTGCATCTCAGGCCATCATATTATTACCCTATTTCAGTACATTGCTGAGAACATAAGTCTCCAAAATATCCTCATAATAATAAGGTAAGGATACTTCTTGACAAAACCTTTTTCCTGTTCTAAAAAGTGTTTACCACAAAATCATGGAACAACAATATCATATACATGGAACAACAATATAATATTCATGGAACAAACATAACAAACTAAACAGTATGTACAAACCTGAGTAGCGGCACCTGAGTTAATGCCAGAATCAACCAAGTAGGAGTTCTGCTGCCACAGCAGGGTCTGTTGCTCCTTGCTTTGCGCCATTGGCACATCAGAGCCCGAGTAGTTGCTGTGAGACACTGAAAGCAAGACAACTTTATTAGCCTACATATAATATCATTGTTGAAGCCTAGAAGCTGTTAATGGTAGGGTATCAATCAATCAATCAGCCTATACTAGTCCACTGCTGGACGTAGGCCTCCCCAAGGGTATGCCACAAAACACGATCATTCGTAGCCATCATCCAGCCACTACCTTTACCTTCAGGTCATTGGTCCACCTGGCAGGGGGGCGTCTTACACTATGTTTGCCGAGATGCGGCCTTCACTCGAGAACCGCTCTACTCTAGCGGTCGTCGGTTCTACGACATATACATGGTAGGGTATAATACATTCACAACTTTGTCTGGGTGAAAAGATTCTTGAACAGTCGTCTATGGATAGTCAACAAAGCCAGCAGCTCAGTGAAAGTTGATAATACAAATATTTATTTTCAACAGAATATTTAGTCAATTGTGATGCCAAACTGGCCAAATATTTTGGCTTTGGGATAAGATTTGGATTCTCAACTGGAACGAACCGAAGAACAAGGAAGTGAAGAATTGGAGCTTCAACCTCGTTATTCTTCAGTTGTAGCGGCTAGTGGCATTGGCATAACCATTGTGACGGCATCAGTGTTTGTACATTTGCAAACACCATGGCATCAGTGTTTGTACTTTCACCAACATCACCTTTGTGGTGAATGGCATATTAAAGAATTAAAAAGAAAAGATCATTGAAGATATAAAATATCCTTGGTTACTTTTAGCATTAAGTGTGGTTGCCATGGAATTTATTAGGAACATTGAAGATTCCATTATCTTCTAGTCGCTTAATCACCGCCTAAACCAACCAGGAAAAAGAAGGCTAGTTAGTCTTATTCTTATGTCCCAGTCTAGCATGAGATAATAGTAACTATGAATGTATAAAGGAGACTCTTGTGAGCTGGGTTGAAAGTGTGTAAAGCCTGAAATAAGCCATGGCTGTTGGAGACCAGTAAGAAAAAACTGTATGAGTGAGCTCTCCAGTACCAACTTTGGACTTTCGAAAACTGGGTCAACATTATCTGGTCCGACAAATACAAATATGAGGTGAGTTATAATGTCATTTCATTGAAATAATTCTCTTTTCGGATCTTAAAATTGCCATCATATAGCAATTATTGAATCTTCTTTTTTTCTCTTCATTCCAGGTGTATGGAACCGCTGGTGTCACTAAAGTGAGGCGTCATTTTGGTGAGGAATACCACCCAGAATGCGTGGTACCTACTGTCAAGCACGAAAGAGCCAGCATAATGGCATAGGGTTGCATGGCTGTTGATGCTGTTGGAGAAATGGTGGTTTAGGAGGGTCTGGTGAATAGTATCAAGCATCTCAATGTATTAAAAAAGGCGCTTACTCCATCAATAACTCGCTTGTATGGGGACACTAACACGGATGGAGTCCAATTTCAGCAAAAGAATGCACCGTGTCTTGAGTCTATGACTATTGTGCTCTGGTTCCTGGACAACCATTTTGACCTGCTTGAATGGCCATCACAGTCCCCAGACTTGAACCTAATTGAGCATCTGTGGGGTCTTATGAAGTGGAGGATCATGGACAACAGCATAAGTTCAAAGAAAACTTTAAAAATCACTTTGGTTCAAAGATAGACAAAATCATCACCCCAGAGGGCAAAAATCTTGTATTTAGCATATCCAGAAGAATAACAACCATGAAGAAATCAAAGCATGGAACTACAAAATATTAGCTTACTAAGTTCTTTTTTCATTAAATTATTAATATAAAACCAAAATCTGTTTCATTTATCGCTTTAAACTACCCCATTAGCGTTTTTGTTAGGGTGCCTAATACTTTTGGCCAAGGCTGTATACCTACATAAATTAATTTTCTTTGAGAAATGTTCATTTTGGTCTTATCAAAGAAATACTTAAAAATAAGGAAAACAAAACATTGATAAACCTCATATTTAAGAATACCTCTGTACCTCTGGAAAGTAAATTATATGGCTAAGCTGACAAAAATGAAGGTAAATAGAATTTATTAGGAAATTTGAACTACTTTTAAAACTGGACCTTCAAACAACTAATATTATTGCAGTTCTAAAACCTCTGGAAGCCCTCGTTTAGTCAAAATGTGTGCCCAAAATGAGACTCAAATAGTGGTATGAACGCTAATAATACACTGGACGTAGCATATACTAATAAAATACAAGAGTAATTCTGGAAGCGTATTAATGTCATAGATACATCGTGGAGGAAATAATTAGATAGTGATTGCTCAGGTAATACAAAAACTATACTCACTGTTACGGCTTTGGTAGCTCATGGTGCCTTATCCACGGAAACACCAGTTACCTGCAATACAATTTATTCAATTAATTGTAACTCCCGATGCATAACATGAAATCCTGATGCACGTTGTTCGATGACGACAAACAAAACACATTCCTAGTATTATTGATTAACATTCACTTCCTATATTTCAGAAACCGGATGAATCATTCAACTCAAATTACCCAAACAATCATAACCAAATGGTTACTATAATAACACTTTCGAAGTTCTATACAAAAATAGGACACATCAAACAGAAAGAAATGTAATAACTAGATAAATAACCATCTCTCTAAGCACATTTTTGAACTCAAATAAAATCATATTACACTGCTGGATTAAACAGATATTTTCTTTAAATCTACTTACCAGAGCTTGAAGCAGGTTTTAGGCACAGTTTCAAACACTATTTAATACAATTTCATCAAAATACTTAGAATTTAATTCGGACCGAAGCCCAACTAACTGGTTTTGATAACAATATGGCGGCTGTAGTAAGCTGATGGTTTCTAATGTATCTATCTCTTTCTTTCTTTGTAAATATTTGTATGCCATCTCACTCGAATGAATCATTTGGTTTTGCCAACTTAACAGAATAAAATACCTTTTTGTATTACCAGACTAGAAATTAAAAAATATCAGTGTTTCTGAAAAATCTTAAATAAAATTTAAGATATATTCAAGATATGTTTAGTAAAATATCTTACTCAATTGCCTGATTGTGATTACAAATAAATTAATTTTATTTTTAGTAACAAAACATAATATATTTTTTAATCTTATGAATATCATCTAATTTATTAAAAATATTAGTCGTATTGTTGCTGATTCTCTATCAAGTGGACGGCAGAGTTCACAAATTCTCATATAGCACGATCCTTCAAAAAACACTTGCGTTTCACTGACTTATACATCTCTACAGATATTGGATACACACGTACTGGGCAGTATAACATTCATACATAGCGGAGATTCCCGCAAAATGTACCTAGCTAAGAAATGAGTTTCTAAATTCCAATAGTATATTATAATAATATTATCTCAATATTCCTAAAACAAACTTTGATTATTCTTGACATGCATCATAATGTTTATAAACCTCAAATAAACACGAAATGTTATCTATCTAAAGTTACATACAACAACAAAGATTTGCTTAGAACTCTAAATACGTTCAATTTTTGTAATAATCATAAGATATAGGAACCTTATATTTGGATTGTTGAGTTTATTCCACTATGTCTGCTATGTCTAGGCTCCGGCAATCCACATCGGATTTTAGTGATGATCTGTCTTTTCGACGAGAAACCCAAGCGAACATAGATGTATCGGTATTTGTGAAACAATTTTCGGAGAGGCTCAGCCAGGATCCCGACCAAGGGCCCAATTTTCCCCTTATCAGTAAGAGGAAAATACCAACTGCAGATACATCTTGGATACATGAAAACTACGAGAAATTTTTAAAAGGCACACCCAATGAGATTTTGGTGAAAATGCGTTACCTTAAGGAAAAGGGATACATTTTTGCCATGGAGTATTCGCCTAACGGTGAAAATCTTATTGTTGGCTATTCAACCGGATTGATTCAGGTGATTAAGATGATGGGTTTGGAAGCAAATGGGTATTATTTAACCCTATCGAATGTATTCGTTTTCACGAATTAAGGACCAGATTGAAATTTACACTGTTATCAATCAAATCAGCCTGATGCAGTGCTTAGCTGGAAATAGATCTCCGCAAGTGCTATAGGCACTATCATTCGTACTTCAACCAGCCACTTTCTTCGGGTCTTCGATCCATCTGGTTGGGTGTTAAGTGTAAAACCTCAAAAAAAGACAAATATTTGTCCAAATAATATGGTCTCTAACAATAACTTTAATGAAAATTTATTACGCGATCACATTAATTACAGTCGCCAATGGTGAGGGAAAACATCGTGAGGATACCTGCCCATCCCTCGGAATATCTATTAAACTAGTGCCTGTATACGGTAATACGGCTTACTATCTAACACGTTGGGTGATGTCTATCAATTGAAACGCGGGCTTGGCGTGGCTCATGTCTAACATGCCTTCGAAATTACGCCTGACTACCTCGACACAATAAAAAAAGAATGTATACACAAGTCGTAAAGCGTTTATTTTTTTTATATTTTTGTAATGGGTATGACTTATGAGTTCGCCTTGGTTTTTAAAGGTGCTTTCTCATTTTCAGCTTCGACACGGTATAACAGGTGCACTAATATACAACCTTCGTGCAAGGCAGTTCCCTGTGACCCCGATCAACGCCTTTGAATTCAGCAAAACTGAGCCTGATGTTTGCTACGCCGCCTGCTCAGATGGCGCTGTATATAGGGTTACTATACCTGACGTAAGTATAAGCAGCTCGATAGTACTAACTATAGTCTAAATAGGGAAAGGGTAGTCACAGCCAACTATTACACATACATTCATGCCCGTTAATCCCTTTCGGGACCTTGAAGAGACAATGTCCTAAGTCACTTTCTAGATATAATATTGCGATTGTGATGGAATATTGGTGAAAGGCTAGTCCATCACCCAATACATTCCATGAAGGCCCAGATTCTTAATCGGTTTCTTCGACATGCCAGGAACTTAACTTTATTTTTACGTCCCAGCTAGCATGGGACGAAACGTATACAGAAATTTAATTAATACTTAATTCGGGAAATAAATAGATTTTCGTATTAAGTATTAGCTTAGGAATAAGGCAAAGGAATAGTCCCGGCACGTCGTAAGATTCGTATAAGGACCTAGGCTAATTTTTCAGCGCTAGTTTAGCTACTACAAATAATTATTAACAAAACAAAAATGTAAGAATGTTAAAGACATCTTCAAAACCTTTCTTACCCACAACATTAAGTGTATTCACGAGCGTTAATCCTTCCTTGCGTTTAGTCAGAGGTTCAGGTGTTCAATCCGCAATTGCGGAGGTAGTAGTCTTGTTATAGTATGTGAGGTTCTATGCACTAGTTATGTAATTATCGTTGTGTATGTATCTTAAAGTGCTTATCCCGTTCGATTTGAATTGCGCACGTAACCTTGAAATGACCTCTGGGACTGGAACAGATTGCTACCAAATTCTGTCATGTTCGCTAGATCGTAAGAGATGATTAAGGACTTAACACGCTTGCAATCTAGTGATTGCCCTGTGAATATCGTTCTAATCTGTGATGTTTAAGAATTCTAACTAGCTGCCGTTCTTCCCGGCATGTCGTAGGAGGAATAAAAGACCAGAGTAAATGGAATCTATGGGGTGATGGGTTATAAACCTGTCATCAATGTTTCATATGACTTCACTATCCCAATATTCATACTAATAATATTCATAAGGAAATATGATCGCGTTTTGAAGGTTCTGATGACTGATTAGAACAATACACATATATCTATAGAATGGTATAATCCATTTCATAAAATAACTATCTAAGCCTTCAACAAACGCGTTCAAGACCATTAACCCTTGCAGTAGTCAGAGGTTCAGGTTTCCATCTCCGCAATTGCTACAGTTTTCTTAAAAGTTGAGAAAAATATTTCAAAAGCTCTTTCCACCCCGAAAGGGATTTGGGATGTGAATATATGTATATGACAAGCGATTCGTTTCAGATCCTATCTCAAGAAAGTGAGATAGGGCTTTATTGTATCAGAGTCAACAGACAACTAGATTGCCTCAACACCGAATTCTATTCAGCACCGGGAGAATCACAGCATTCTGTCCCTTTTTTACAAGGTATGTTCAATTCTATTGGCTAATCTTTTACTCAATACATACATACATATGCATTCACGTCCTTTAATCCCTTTCGGATTGGACAGAACCTCGGAGATATATTATCTCATAGGTCACTTATCAGCATGAATATTAGGGTTGTGATGTCATATAGAAACATTAGTTACAGGCTAGCCCATAGCCCAATAGATTCAATTTACCCCTAGTCCCTAAGTAGCCTCCTACGACATAAGGAATGGTAGCTAGTTAGCATTTTTCTTACGTCTCAAAATATAACAGGACATTAGGACCCATACTCAATATTAATGATAAATGTGATCTAGGACATATTGATCGTTTCATCAAGGTTCTGTATACCCCGAAAGGGAATAACGGACGTGAATGTATAGGTTACCAATACTGTTTTTTTAATGTAGAGAAAAAACTGTTGTTCGAATAGTAAACAAATCGAAATAGCAATTTGTACAAAGTGTTTTATGAATTCCAGTTTTTAGCTTAACTATACTTTAAAAAACTATTTTTATTAAATATTCCAAAATCAGAATGCATTTTTAAAACCACTTAATGTATTTTTAATCTAGTTTATTGGGCCTAGTTGTTATTATTTTATAAATATATTGATACCCAGAAAGTACTTTAGATATATGGATGCTAAAGCCATATCACATGTACTTGTGAGTATAGCCTATTTTAATTCATAATGTAAGGAAGTTCCCTATTATGATTACAACATAAACTTATATTGACACAATGTTGCAGAACGCTCCAGTGCACTGGCTTTGAGTATCACCAATGATTCCTCAAAAATGATAGTTGGCTACAACAATGGGTCGATCAAGATTTTTGACATGGCTACGCAAACGGTATGCATTTAGTATACTAACCACGCAGCTACAACTATTTACGTTAGAAGTACCTACAACCGCCGAGTGTGAATGAGTGTCAATGAAGCGAAAGTGGTTTGTCAGTATCAGGATAGAGGGGGATCCGTGATCTTTGCCTACCCCTCTAGATGGAAACAGTGAATAGTATTTTCTTAATCTTATACATAATTACATAAAAATTCACGAGACAATTGCAGAGAACCTATCAGACATGATTTCAACTCATTGGTCAAATTTTTGCATGAGTATTTGGGTTGCGATGTCACAATGAAACAGATGACTGGTTGCTAACCCATCGCCCAATAGATTCCCTTAGTCGCCTCCTACAACATGCCGGAATGAACGGCAGCTAGAGCACGGCACATTATTAATTATTCTAGTACAAAAGTGCATTTTGTATATAAATTACTATTGTCAAATTACCATGAATAATGTATCTCGTAGTTTCAAAGAAATGGGAATATAGAAATGGATGTTGCCTGAGCAGCTCCTAAAATAGAAACGGGCGTAATGTATAAGAATGTGTCATAATGACAGCTATTAAAATACCTTGTTCTGCATTTAAAAAATCAATTATGATGGAATTCTTTATCCCAGGCTATTAAAGTACAATACCACAAATATTGAAAGGAAGTAGACTTAATTTAGTTGGGTTCTTACTCAAGTTTTATTGGACAATATAAACTTGAATTTGGAGATTTACCGCCTAAAAAGGTATTCCTAAGAAGTTTTTATGGTTCGCCGTGCAAAAGAAAATGGTTAGGCATTCGGAAGGGCCTTAATGGATAAATCGATTGTGATTTACGGACTGCTAACTTTCAATTCTTTTATGTGATCATTGAAAATGAGCTCTCGTTTTTTATCCAATTTTTTGTTGGACTGATACTGGTGGTAACTATCCAGATCCATCAACGAATGAGCTTTTTATCTTGGCGTACATTTTGGGAAATATTTGTTGGTTTTTTTACATTATAAAATTGGAATAAAAAATAAGTGCACTTAACTTAAATGCATTACTATATTACATTAATTTAGTCCCTGTAATTTATTTTTTTTCCCTTATATTTGAACTAACTCTTTTCCATATAGCAAAAGCTCTCCAGTTACGTTTTTTTTATAAATTTAATCATGGTTTCCTGATGGTAATAGAATTTATACCTCCGTAATTTCGGAAATGAACCACAAGGATTAATTATTGTAAAAGTATTTGTTTGTTTTTGTTTACAGATGGTAACTAACTATCAGATGTTGAAGCAGAGGGTCACACTCATACCAAAAGAACTGATTAGGTTTCATCCCAACAAAGTATGTGCATTATGTTGCTATAACGAGGATAACCATGTCTTCGCCTCGGCGGCATGGGACCAAACCTTGCGAGTAAGTCATTTACTTATTTAACTTATCCTTTCATTATGTAAAACTAGCTTATATTAAGATATCATTAATAATAACTATAGAAAGATTATTAGCTCAGTAACTGTCGGATAGTTTATGGCAATGAACCACGGCCCAATTTAAAATAAATTAAAATCAGGTACGACAATATGATTGTAAAACAATATTATTGTACATTAGTTAAGCAAAAGTATTACACGATCACACGTCCATCTAATTATAATATTAAAGATATATTTTGAATATAATACATAGCTTCAAAAGGATTTATCTAGCTTTAGGAGGTTCTAAACACTTAAAACAATGTTTTAGAATTTCCGTGTTCTGCCAATGGAAAGGTACGACAAAATTACCATCCTAAACGTAAGCTTCTTTGTCAACAACACCGAAACTCGACAATAACTTATTACATAAAGGGAAAATATAACAAGAAACATTTCAGCAAATTACGACAAAATTAGAAAATGTTTTCACTCTGCAAGAGCTTAAATTATTTATCAAGCATCCCTTTGCTGAACGCTCACAAAGAGAAATCGTACACTAACCCCGGACTGTGTTCAATTCACTTAGCATTACTAAAACTAAACTCAAGTGCAGCTTTTGTATAGTAGCTAGTGGCCTCTATAATTTTTTGGATGGACACTATGACACTATGGGATCCAGTAGTACCAATCTCTGCAATAGTGAAAAGAAATAGCAGTGGTATTGTTTGAGGAAGATATAAAAAAGGACACACACTGTCATTAGTTAGAAAGTTAAATGTTATAAAAACTGAAACGTATTAGCTATAATCTCTTGAAGGGACAAAAACTTTCATTTCGAAGTGACAGAAATAGAGCAAAAAGCATTAGAGTTTCCTAATAGGTTCCAAATGGAATACTATAAATACTTCTCTTTGAAAATGGTGTTAAAGGAAACGAGAATCAGATCAGTTACATTATAAAATGGCAGAATAACGAATGTTGTTTAAACTTCTTTTATAAATACCACAACCAGCATGTAAAGCAACCTCAGTACGGGTGCTCTAACGATTCACATTTGTATATTTTAAACAGCATAGTAAAATACTATCATACGCAAATCGAAGTACATAGTTACTATTAATTATTAAGCCTATTAATTAATAAAGTTTATAATATAATGAAGTATATTAATTTGTTGTTTACTTGTATTTATTAGGTTTTTTCTGTAAGTATAGATAGTATAAATTCGTAAGGAGACTATTAATTTTTCTTCTTTATGAGATTAATTAAGATTTATATATTATTTTTTAGATGTGGGATATCCGATGCCAAATAGGTTGTGCGATGACCTTCGAAGGTGTGGATGTTGTCAGCGATAGCATTGATATTAATGTAAGTATAAAGCTTTGATTTATGTGTGTATTTAGCGGAACTGGATGGATGCCAGTGAAACGACACGGGATTACTCTTATAGGTTAAAATTCGTCAATGTTGGAGATTTGTACCTTTGTCATTAAAAAAGGCTTTGCCGTGAACAAAATTAAGGTTACCACTAATCATAAATAGTTATTTACAGACATGCTTTTTAAGCAATGGTATTATATAATTATAACAATATTTACATTCGAATCAATATTCTTAAATATTATCAAAACCCATTTGATTTTCTTATGCATCTAAACATTTGATTACTTATTACGTAATAACTAACAGTCAGTACTTTCATTACATAATGATAGAAAGCTGACTAAAGATACAGGCAATATTAATCGTAGCAATTTGGTATATTGTTTTTTGAGTATATACTGGTATCTAACGAATCGACAGACGGCATAAGCCCTGGGCTATTGCGAAATTGATTGGCTGGCAATCAAGCGTAGTGAAATGCTGGCATCGTTTACAATACAAACTGAATAATAATATTGCCCATTATTTGTTTTGGTATTGTTGTTTGATATCTATTGTAGTTTAGACTAATATGTTTCATTTATTTTGAAATGATATTTAGTAATCTTCGATAATTCAGTGGTCACGGACAGTAAGAAATGTGTTGTTTTATGTGTGTGAAAAACAATCGCCAATTGGTATTTCTGAACGAATAATTATTGTAATGATAAATGATAATGACGATCATTTAGCATATCAGATATATTAATGGGTAAATTATAAACATTTATTTTAAAGTAATATGTTAGTTACATATACACATACATTCACGTCCACTAATCCCTTACGGGGTGGACAGAACCTTGGAGACAGTAATATCTCCAAGGTCACTTTTTAGAATAAATAATGGGGTTGTGATGTTATATGGAACATTGGTGACAGATTGCTAGCCCATCACCCAACAGATGCCATTGTCCCTTAGTCCCTTAGTCGCCTCCTACGACATGCTGAGAAGATCGGCAGCTAGTCTGAACTGTTAGTTATTATAGTAACGAAAATATCACATCATCCTCAATACTTAAAATCTCATATCAAAGCCTAAATTAAAAGATAATCTAGCACGCTTTTAGCTTGGTTTAAAAGCAGATTTACAATTAATTAATAACTTGTAAGTTTACAAAGAGCTAACGAATACCAACAAAGTGTGCATGCACTGTTTGTGAAGTTATAAAAACTTGTCGGTGCTTCTGCTGGAAGTTTCTAAGGTCTACCAGCAGTTCACATGGTATTGTGGACTCGTCCTTATTAAGTCTTAGCTTGCCAGCTTTATATAAGAAGCGGGGGTTTCTGTTTGTTTGTTCTAGAGTATATTGAAATAAATCGTATCATGAAAGTTTACGTTTATATATAATAGTTCTGTGTACAGTTTTATGTGTTTTTCACAGAGCACGTGGTTTTATTCCATTATTCGTAGTTCGTTCGTTCGTTCTCAGTTTAGAGTCTTATGAAATTATTTGTCTATTTTTATATTATACTAATTTATATACACCGATTGCCTTAAAAATGAAAAGGGTTTCATACATTATTAGACGCCTATTAACAAATAAATTGCCAGGAAATAAAAACACATTTAAAATTTTATTTATTATGTTTTTCTTTCATCACAAGTGAAAATAGGCTCTAACCGCTTGGGGTAGAGTAAAGTATGCACACTCAGTGGAAATAACAAACTTAATACTTTAATAAATAATCGAACTATATCTTACATTTACCAAACGTACCCTTAGGCACATGCTTGTATCTCTAGCGACGCTGTGACTGAAGAAGTTTCTAAAGCAATTTGTGTTCAACGTGCTTTGTAATTTTTTACTTTGAACCGTGTACCCAGGTCAGGCAGAAGGGTGAATGCTTTCAGAATGTTAATATGATGTGAATTAGATACAAATAATATCATAATTGATGTAAAATTAACGTTTAATGCGCCGTAATCATGTTAAGTTCACCGATATAATTTCATTATATAAAGGAATAAAAGTTCTGTTTGTGTATTTTATGTTAGATCTCGTATCTTCTCCAGTTTTCTCGAAGGAACAGGTACAATTTTTTTCTTGGAACAGGAATATAATATTACTTGACATGTCATAGTCTCTACTATTTTAGATGCATGGTATCTGGTAAACAGTACGCTTCATTTGGCAGTACTCACTAACCTTAAGACTATATTCAAAAGGACAAAGCTATTGCGTAAATCTAAAGAATCATGACAATTTCAAATAATATTACCTAGTAAATTTAATCAACTCTAAGTCGAAGTCCTATAGCCAGTTATAACAGACTACCAAGTTTTTTTTTAATTTGTTCCATGTTTTTCCCAGCGTCACGACTGCGTAGTGGGAAGCTGGACACCGACTGATGCTCTATCTGTGTGGGACATAACAGCCAGGAAAAGGCGCAATTTCATACGTGTACAGAATCGAAGACCCGATGTTGACGGAGAGTTTTTGTATGCTTGCCGCTATTGGAAGTCTAGTGAGGTATGTGAGGTTTAAATTATGTTACGACGTTGAGAAATTTATTAGGATCGGTCGTGGTAGCGATCGTTAGTCTCTGGCTAGCCCACTGGGATGTAGAGGTTTGAATAATATATGATAGGAAACGAAATAAAGCTAGTAACAATACCTCAATGAAATAAGTGAGCGTATACGTTGTGTCGTTTTATGCAATATTGATTATGGCATGTCAGTAGATCGGGAGATATTTTCTTGTAAATAGACTGTTATGACAGTAATTATTGTAGTTATAAACTTAGTCGCTTATCGATAACAAAAGAGTAAAAAACTGCTGCATTCTTACTCTATGATATGAATAACTAAAAGGGGTGATAGACGTACGAGTAAGTACGCGTACTTATGGCTCGCCGACCTTTTTCGCTTGTGTGTCACCATAAGTACGCGTTCTTTAAAACCGCCGCGCGATATTTTCGGCGATCCAACCGGTTTGAAATCTTGCTCGTAGCTCGTCTTGGCTCGTGCGTGTGGCAGCACTGCGAGCCGCGAGCCGCCACTTTGCTTCGCCAGTCCGTGGACGCGCACGCTTGTCATTCGTGTTTTGAGCATCGATACTTGAGATTTAAATTGCAATTTTTGATAATTTTCATTCAGAAACTTCTCAAAATGAGTGATTTCTTTTTTTAATTTCCTGTCTGTTTATGTCAATGTGTTTTTATGAATAAAGCTTATTATTATTATTATTAAATTCACATGTGATAAACGCTCTCTTTTCGTAAGCCATTTCTTTACCCACACTTTCCGACTTCGTCTATTTTTTTAGTTTTTAAAATATAATACGATGTAATTCCTAAACAACACAAAGCTTCTTCTTTCGAAGACATCGCAACACAGAATGAGTAAGCTTCACGTGTGTCACTAACGTCGAGCCGAGTAAGTTCGCGATCTTAAAAACCGCGTACTTTAAGTACGTACGTCTATCACCCACTTTATGTTATATTACGTTAAGTATTCACTCAAATAGCGTAAAAAATATGAACAAGAAATATATGTATTTTTTTAAACCTCTGTGTACTTAAGTCTTTGACAAATGCATAACCGTTTACATACCTATACTTCAAAACATCGCATCGGATATCAGGATGTAATCCGATAGAATTATGAAAAGGGATGACATGAAATATTAAGGGATGGAATGGCATGCATATACCATTCAGTTAATATTTTATGTTATAGTCGATTTTACGCATCGCCCTTTCGCTTGACATTTCAATATTTATTGGTGTCAGGGGCCCATGATAAGAATTCTGTATAAGCCTAATGCTAATATATTGTTTCTACTGTTTGTTTACATTTCTATGCATCGAGAAATTTATGTTTCTTATTGTGTCTTGTTCAAAATATAATTTGAAGTTGGTACTATAGTCTACGAGTAGATACATGTAGTTAATTTATGTACTTTAAATACACATCCATAAACCCTAACGGGATACGCAGAGACTAGTGCTCGCTATCTGGAACGATCCTGACAAATCTCTGCTTCACTCTCACCCAAAAACATTGTTATACCTACTCTTCTGTTCTTCACGCTACGTCGACTAGAGAACAATGTATCCAATAGACAAAAAAAGACAAAACGCATTCACGACTATTAATCCTTGCGGGGTAGTCAGAGGTTCCGGTGTCCATCTCCGCAATTGCGAAGGTAGTAATTCTATGGCCACCTTAAACCCACGTGTTGACCAGATAGCCAGTACTCAATGTGACAGGTTGTCAGCCATGTCGCCATTTACAAGTACTAACTATTACCTGTTCGGGGAACAGGTAGGTTTCCTCGCGATATATTCCTTCACCGTAGTATTGTAACAACCCTACCTTTTAATTTGGCTCTATAAATTCCTTTTGTAAAGCTCTTTTCATTCATCCGCTCCATGTGCCACAAACTACCTCAATATACCGTTCTCTATTTTCGTCGCTACTTCTTCTATCAACACAAGCTTACATCTGGAATTATTCTTATTTTTATTGTCTGAAATTGGCTATGACTAGACTTATGTCTATTGTCTATGGCAAACTAACGTTGAGGTAAATAAAAAATAGGTAGTAGTTTATTAATACCTATGTAACGGTCGTATTTTGAATAGGTCCCGAGAAGCTCAACCATTTCACTGCGGTTAGAGCTCTTGTTTTCCTTTGATTTAGAAGTGGAATGCCTTTGGGCGGACACAGCTTATTGTTATCATCCCAGACCATAGACAAGTTAGTTGTTTGAACAAACAACCGCCAATGAGACTTGGAAAAGCACTAATTAAGCTTTGACCTTTTGCGAACCTTCGAAACCGCTGGTTTGGCTGAATGTTTAATGTTGTTGCTTTATTAATTGCCCAAGGAAAAAAGGTGAAGCGAAATTTGGGAGGGAATTTTATTAGTAATCAGGCCCTCCATAAAGTCAACTAATTTGGCCTTTTTAAATACATTAATTATGCCTGGTGGAGTGATTAGAAGTTTACACAGCTATCTCTAAACTTGCACAGTCAATGATTTTATTACCATGGTTCACAACATGTTTGTATTCTATATCACCGTGTAAATGAGGTGAGAAGAAAAACTAAGAATCTAAGTTATTTGTACATTCACGATTTTCTATCCCATTCGATGTAGTATCTCCTAAGTCACTTATTAGCATGACAATTGAGGATGTGATATCATATGGGATATTCTTGACAGGTTGCTATCCCATCACCCAATTGATCGTATTTACACCTAGCAGTTAGTCGTCTCCTACGACATGCTGGGAAGAACGGCAGCTAATAAACAATCTTTTTACGTTCCAGCTATCACGGAACGGGATAATCTTTGTGATTTTTTTAATGGCTGAACTCTACTTATTAATCTATGGACACTAATAACTATTCTTTTTTCTAGTACAACCGCAAAGGCAAATACGCAATCGTAGGCGGCAGTGGAACGAAGACGTTAGAAGTAATAAACCTTCACAACAGATACATAGCCTGCTCCTATCCTGTCGAAGGGTCTATCCTGACAGTGACCAGCTTTGACAAATACATCGCTTTCGGGGGAACAGCACCCTTTATCAACATAGTTACTTTTCACGACCCTAAACACGAGCATTATGAAGTATACAGTCATGTGACAGAAAACGAATATGATGAGATAGGGAAATCTGAAACTTTGACTAGACTGGACCAGCCTCAAACTTATTATGGTGAGATGGAGGGTGAGGTGGGGAGGTACTGCAGCTCAGGAATCATTGATCCGGATTATGAGGTAAGGGTAATTGTAGTATTTTGTTTTTGTAATAAACAAAAAGGTCCAAATACCGGATTCTTCTGGGTAATCGTAGTATTTTGTTTTGTAGCTGGCAAAAAATCCCAAATGATGTAGTTTTTTGTTGGTTCTTTTCTGAGGCTTAGACTAGGGCTAAAATTAGAGGTTGAGTTATAGTATTAAGACTAGTGTAGGACAAAGGCAAAAAATCCCAAATGACAGAGTTTTTTGTTAGTTCTTTTCTGAGATAGAGGTTTCGAACAAAAGATTATAGTATTAAAAGACAACCAGTGTCAGACATATGTAAATGAACGAATATACTGTACTTGTACTTATATTGAATAAAAATTGAGAGTCTGTAGTGTAGGATTCCTCACCTGCTAAGTAGACCAGTGACTTGAAAAAGGTACCTGGTAGTGGCTGGATGAGGGCCACGGGTTATCGTAATTTTTAACGTACCCTTGAGCAGGTTTATGTCAGGAGTGGAAATGTGAATAAGAAGTATTGTATATTTAACATTCCTTAATGTGGTTAAAATATATGATACTAAGCAATCCATATTACAAGTAAGTTGATGAAATTTGAAAAAAATATATACACATTTTTCCTAGTTTAGCTGAGCGTCGAAAATACTAACATTCACACCTTTACCTTCCAACGGGACAGACAGAACCTATAAATCATCTGAAACAATCCTGACAAATCTATTATGCCTTAATCACATCTTAGAACTTTCTCATGCCTCTTTTGTTCTTCACACTCCTGAAGAATAATGTCATCAACTTGATCTGTTAAAAGTTAGTAATATAATATATTTATTACAGGTTGGAAATTCTGAGAGCCCAGCATTGAAAGACAAATCAATGGATGTAGCTCCTGATACCAAAATAAGCTGAATACAGTGTAATTACTCCATTATTAAAATTATACAATGTACGTTGTATTTAATTTACTTTAACAATAGATGAAGTACTTGTCTTTTTGAAGTTCATTACTTTGATAACCATATCTTCTGTCTTCTAGAAAAATGAAAGGTTTTCCTAGACTCGTAAATTACAAACTACACAATAAACATATTGTAACATTATAAGGAAAATCAAAAACTTGGATAAACGAAGTCAATACTAAAATTAGAGGTCAATTAAAAAAAGTTATAAGTTTTTGCTTAGCTAAAAGCATAACACTTCTATTATAAATTTTTCATACAAAATATTTTATGAGAATACACATATGGTAAGGTGAGTTGAGTAAATTATGGAATGGAATTCATCAAAGAGTGCGGTTAACAAGCGGTTACAGTATACCGCTTCCAAATATTCAAACTAAATAGACACAGTATTTCAACGAACTGAGTTTTATATTCGTTCGAATTGTTCCTGTCTGCCTAGAGAGAGGAAAAAGACCACAAAGTCATTTTTTTAAACATAATATCGAAAAACAAAAGACTTGTGCTTTTTAATAGTTTTGTTTTATTGACATATCAACGATACATTTTTCGTATATTTATGTACTATAGCAGTATGTATATAGGTAGGTAGGTACATATACAATTAGAATACTTATATAAAACCTTCAATGTTGTTCCTTCAAAGCCTTTTGAAACCTTATTCCATTAGGTCAAGGCGGGGCGCAAAATGAATTCTTTTCATGATGATTGTTTTGAAGTTTAACTGCCTTGCTCATTTTCATAGCTCTTTTTGAGATTGTTAACGCCCAAAGTCCCTTTTATCGAACCCTACTTTGTCGTCATTTGGAAGAAAAAGTTCCCAAGTCTATGTAGACTTTGATTACTTAGGTTTTTGAATTATTATTACGTAGTTAATCCAATTATAATAGAAGGTGTGAAATTCAAGAAGTATATACGTTATATACTATGTATGAGTTTCTTTGTTTTTTTTAACTATTTGGTAATGTAATTTTCACAAATGTTACATGTCCTTTCTAGAATGAGTTCTAGAATGCTAGCATAATATTATGATGAATAATATACCTAATTATAGCATAAAAAGTATTATAATTTTCCTTCTTCTTTCTCGCAAGTTTTTAAAAGAAATTCATTTGTTTCCAAGACCATTCCAAACAACATTTCTCAATATTTCTGAAAGACTTTCCTCCCACAAAGCACCAAGAACGAGTTGTATTTAAAACCGAGTTATATTTAGAACACCTTTTCCGAGCTGCAGCGAAAGGGTCGGAAAGAAAAGGGGTAGCTCGTCTATTCTTTTGCTCGAGAACGGGAGAAGTGTTGGTGATAGGGATGCGAAAGAAACAAAACGAAAAGAGTCGATATCGATATTATTATCTTGTATTTGATGCATTTGTAAATACGTGTAGAGAACTTAGAGAACGAGTGAATTAAGTGTTCTTGAAGGATTTAAAGGGGCTGTATACAGTAAAGAGGAGGAAGTATTGTGTAAATCTAGTTTTCCCATCCTTTAAGATGAAGAAGGTTGTTTCTTAACTCAACTGTAAATGTAATTAATGTTTCGAATATTATTTTATCATATTACAAATATTATGATATCTGCGTATGTACGTGAATTATTCTTAATACGAAATATAAATTTTATTGGAAACAAGGACCAACTAAGGAATCAGGAATACCAGAACCGAATGAAATAAATATACTTGAACTTTATAAACATGTCAAATTATTATCAGACTATATCTTCCAACATAAAATCAACCTTTTAAAGCTGTAGGAAGTGACATAAATTAACTCGTTAACCTTAATATGATATATCGATAAGTCTAGGAATAACATCCCCACCCTATCCCGCCTAGATCCGGCATTCAGACCCCGGTTTTAGATGAAGCACTCTGGACATGAAGGTCGTAGCGGCCATGACCGACACTCTGAATGGGCTGCCACATTCAGCAAAACCTTAAAAGCCTACCACTGATGACTAGGGTAAAAATAGCTAGTGACCTCTGTTGTATTTTGTGCTACAAAATCTACTATGTATCAGTTTTTAAATAGTATCTTATTCATGCGGATGTGAATAGTTGCTACGTACTACAAACTATTGATGATTATATAATTATTGTATTGAATTTTTAAACTGTTTAGCGTAGGATGCAAAAAGAACTCTTACTAGTTGCCATTCTTTGTGGCTTGTTGTTGAAATCAATTTCTCGACTAGAGCTAATAGAATCTATTAGATAATGGGCTAACAACCTATTGCAAATTTTTCATATGCCTTCAGGTCTCAAAACTTAAAGTTACCTAGGTTATGGCCACTTCGAACTAGATAAAGGGCGTGAATATAAAGCACACGTGTAAGATATTGTAACCCAAAAATTACGTAAATGAACCGTTATAGAATGATATAAACACAAATTCAACATCTTTGCCAATTCACGCAACATTAATTCCGATTGAAACGCGAAACGTTCGAAAGCATTACGGCTCCTTCCCAAAGGTTTCGGTTTCATTGTAATTGACATTAGGCATAAACATTCATCATTTATGAAGGCGTGAATTCGTTCCATTTTGAATATTACAATAACACTTCCGACGGGATTTGAATGGAACTCCCCATTGACCTAGTTACATATTGATCGAATATCGGATAATTGTTCCGAGCAACAGTTCGTATGAGATACAAGCTGTGTTAATTGTAGATTGTGTGAACTGTCTGTCATATATGAAGATAGTTTCGGAGTTGCTGTCTATAAAATAGTAGTTTGAATTGTTCTCATGAAGCGTATTTGATAGCTAGATTAGTTTTGTCTTATTTATCAAACCTATCGCAGTCTATTGTTGGAACTACTCCTGAGTTTGACCTTTACACATCTAGTACGTAAATAGATTAGAATAACTTCGATTGTGGGATTGTGGTAACCTTAGAGTAAGGGTTACCGAGTATTTTTGTCATTTCTGTGAGATCTACCATATAATTTCCCATCGTCATACGCTTTTTATCGTATTAGATTTATAAAATTAAATTAAGGTAATAAATATTCGTAACTTGAAATAAATATACATATATTTATGTACATGGTTACAACTTTTCACACATACATACCTATTTACACATCACGCCTGATTCCCTGTAGAAAGGTAGGCAGAGATTACGGATCCCCATTTTTGTCATTTCATCACCATATAATTTCTCATCGTCATACGCTTTTTATCAAACTACATTTAAGTAAAAGTAAAATAAGGTAATAAATTTTCGTAACTTGAAATAAATATACATATATTTATGTACATGGTTACAACTTTTCACACATACATACCTATTTACACATCACGCCTGATTCCCTGTAGAAAGGTAGGCAGAGATTACGGATCCCCATTAGTCCCGATCCTCACAGACCACTTTCGCTTCATTGACACATACGAGTATATAAGATGATTTCTACATTGTCTGATCAACCTGCTGGTTTAGAAAAAGGCTCATCAGTGATGTATCTTACTGATGAGCCGATGCCCGAGCATGCAAATTATCAAAACGATCCAGTCATCCAATGAGTATTACAATTTACAAGGGCCGGGTTCAAGCTGAAAATGTAATTTGTAACACTTAGAATAACAAAAGGAGAAGAAATGCTTTACGCTGAACGTAATGACTATCATTTTCGTTTAAATAGAGACGGCATCTCAAGATTCATGCTGTTATAATGGCTCTAAGTTATATTGTATTATCCACAGTATTGTCCCGTGGTAGCCCGGATTGAATAACATTATAAGATATAAACAATAGTTAGAGGTTCTAGTCTTCATCTCTGAAAATGCGGAGTCAGTGATTCTATAGCCACTATGAACTTACATATTAACCTAAGCCGTCATGTAAGGAGATGATTTGTAAACTGTGTTGCTACGTACAAGAACTTCTTATTACTTTAGGAATATGTTGGTTTGTTCATAATGTTTTTTGTCACAGTAAAAGAGCTGTCTTTCAAAAAGATTTCTTTCTTGCTACTTCTTTCCTTTTCAAATATACCACAAATTTTCATAGATTATATAACATAAATACATACACATCACGTCTGATTCCCTGTAGAGGGGTAGGCAGAGATGTTAACAAAAAAATATTAAAAGGTGATGTTAGGAGTACCTATAACCGCCGAGAGTGTATGAGAGGATGTATGAATGTCAATGAAGCGAAAGTGGTCTGTCAGGATCGGGACAAATAGGGATCCGTGATCTCTGCCTACCCCTCATTATATAAATATACATATTTTTTCTATTTTTCGAATTTTGAAGCTCATATAGCACACAAACTGAGTTAAACACAAAACATTTAAGCACTACTAGTCTAAAAAGCAAAGAAACTATTAGTTCCCTCAACCATGCCATTCGTATAACATAACAGAGTCCGGAAAATCTTTCTTAAGGCTGCTATTTAGCTGTTACAGGTAAAAGCCAACCTGAATCGCAATTTCCTCTCCATTAACTAAATCAACAATTACGGTGCGGTTACTGGGGTGGAATCATTTGATTTCCGTCCAAACTTAGTGTAATGACTTTAAGTTTCATAGTAGCTTGTACTAATAGGACCTTTTAGGGAAGGTACTTTTTAATTGTAATTGAATTTGACTGTTTTATTGGTTAATTAAATAGGGATTTATTTGAATCGATTTAAATGACATGATATGATTTTGTTATCTTTTAATTTATTATTTGGCCAACTTAATCTTTAAATGCCTAAATAATATAGTTTTTTTAAACATCTGTGTATTCATTAGTTCACGCTTTTATGTCAATTATTTTTATATTAATATTTTATATTTTTGCCATCGGTAATGTGATGAACATTATGACGATCATAAGGAGATCACATAAATGTTTTTGTGAATAAAAAGAGTTTATAAATAATAACTAAGAAAATAGATATTCTATTAAAACGTTACAGAAGCTCAACATATACATGCAATAAACGTAGTTTCCTTAACGGAGAATATACACTTTCAAAGCACACACTTACGTAAGTACGGGTAAATATACGGTTACTATACAAACTTTATGTTGATTTTATGCTTCCTCTGCTAAGAGTATGTTATTCATGGCTCGCTCTTCTAGTTAAATTCTCGTATATTTCTGAAATGTTTCAATTTATCTTGTAGTAAAAAATATAAATTCCAACCCTCAAATAGTCATAAAAGTACACAAGGGCTGTATTGTACAATTATTTATAACTTAACACGACATTTAAAGAAAGAAAGAAAGAAAACCATTTATTCACTGCTATACATACACATTTTGACATAACACTATTTATACACACTTTGATAAAACAACAATACTCGTACATCTAAGAAGTAGGCACTTGATGCAGTGAAAAGGTGCTGTCTCAGTATTTGATGCAGGTAAGCTTATTAATACTAACTAAGCTAATTTACGAACATTACTTATCATGAGGTATTTAGACTTTACCCGCTACAAAGATTGACATAGACCATAAATTTACGTAGTAATGTTAGTGTATAAAATATGATTATTCTTCTGAGTACTTTTCTTTTAAGAAAGATCGAGGCTCCATCTTATCACTTACTAACAAACCAAAGCCTTAATTAAAAAGGTAAGAGCCTTCTAAATCCGTAGCACTACGAATGAGTGTGTGAAGTGCTCTACGGCTTGCAGCTCTATCGATCGTAGCATAGCCTTGACCTAAACCGTAGCAAGAGCTTGCAACAGCTAATCTGGGTACTACGTGCACATATTACTTTTAGGTTTACGTAAATATAAAGTTTATTAAGGAACTGAGTTTATTGAATTATTTATGTGTTCATACCGTTGTGTATGTTTATGTGTTATTAAAGTGAAGTGAAGTAAAGTGTATATTGTGAATTATACATATAAGCTATATACACTCTGGTTATTATCTATACATACATGAGTATGTGTGTATAGCATAACTATTCATGTCATTATTTTAATTGGATTAATAAAACAGATTTTCTCTGTTAAAACACTCGAATGGAAAATATGAAAGTTTTACAATATAAACAAGTATTTTACCGTGTAATCTATTCAAATAAATAATCAATTCTAGGAAAAACAAATATTTGTTAATCAGAAATTAATACTACTCGTACAATTTTAACATAAACTTTTCATACTGCATATATGAATTTTATATTCGATGTATTTTCTAAACTGTCCATATTGTTATGACAACACTTACTTATCTTTCAATTACTGTAGATAAGTATCAAGTAATTAATTCTCTAGTAAATAAATCATAGTAGAACATACAAGACCGTATATAAAACACATTTTACCACTACAGATACCATTATATCGTTATACAGTATCGATAAGATTGAATCCGACCCCCACAGCGATGTATTACCCCATTTTTCTTGGTTTCCGAGGTGAAGATCGATATTAGCAGCTGAAATCTATTGGAGGATTGCCAACTGTTAGCGAAAACTGCACACGCTTAATGCACAGCCGGCGATTCGCAGGTTCATTCTATTTTCACCGGATTTCTTCTCAAAATACAGATTTAATGATCCTTATATTGAATAATAAGATTTTCATTTCATTTTCATTTCAGAGCACAAATACACAAGTGGTTTTTTTAGTTTCATTAATACTGCACGGAAACAATACGCAAACACATGGTGTTAGTTTAATGATGAAGGTTAATCTAATATCAAAAAATATATACAACTACGTGAAATATGTAATACATATAAATTCGTTTCTTTAGTTTAAATGTACGATAAATAAACCGTTCGCTTGCTAAAGTAAATAGCTACAACATCAACATTTTTCAAGACACCTGTTAAGGATAATGAGCATTTAATATAAAGGATTAACAGTATATAATATAAAGGTAGACCAGTGTGATAATCTTTCGTAACTGCAAACTGTTATCTATTTTTTAAAAAGCTTACTATAGACACATATTAGCTACAGATATAAATCATGAACTCAAATAGCAACATATTTAAGGTATAAAAACAGTAACACAGTGAGTCAAGAACTTACCATTCACTCCATAGCCACCCCATGACCTTAATTCCAGACTCAAATATGTAGTATCGGAGTTTGATTCGGAAACAGTACTGTATAACCTCTTGATAGAGGAGTGTTGTTTGCTATCTGATACTGTTGTCTAAGCTGCACTTTACTAAAAGCAGATACAGTCAATTACATACATTGTCTTTGCTTAAGGACATTATGTGATCAATAACTTATGTTGGTGATAGCATATATGTATATTTGATATCACGGTTTCGTGTTAACAACGTCTTAGTTTCAAGCATTTTCGGTACCTACATGTAGCCTGAAATATAATTGGTAAATACAAAAGAATCACTAAGATACTAATAGTACTACATTGATATCTTAGATTTAGTAATATAATGTCGCACTGAATTAACAAAATTTAAATTAAATATTAACTCTATTTGCTTTTCCCTAAATAAATGAATTTTACCTTGCTACTAATAAAACATACTTTGTAGGTATATCCGAATGTTCATACAATATTAAAGAAGTACCTAGTTGCCACAAAATAGTTAAAAAAACCTTTTAAGCAACTTTAGCCTAGTTCTCAAGACGAAGTATGGCGCTCCCGGCCGCCTTCCGCAGATAAGTTTGGGAACTCTTATTACGGCCCATTGTTTGAACTCCAGTTTTTATAACGAGAACTTTTATCAAACTATTTTCACTGTCGGTGAAATTTATGAAAATGTTTGTCTTATGATTCGCTTAAGCTTGGAAAATAAGACTTTTCTTATATTAAAGGAACTCAAAACCATTCGTGGTGATGATGAATAGTTTTTACCTGTACAACAGCGTATGAATATTGTTAGTATACTCTTAATATGTTCTACATGAACTTCGAAATTTCAAAGATTATTTCATAAATATCATTTCTACCCACATAAAACCTCCCTCTGTCTCTAGTTTTTTACGCCTAGTCTTAACGTATCGCAACACCATTACGACAAACAACGTACTCAAAAATAATAGAGTTTATCGATAAGAGAACTGCCCTGAATAGCTCCATCAAACTTAATGTGAGGAATACAATGTTTTTCAGGCAGAGTGCTTGTTTGGAGCCCATCCAAATGTTGGAAAAGGACCTTGGGCGAGTAAATACTGAGAAAATGGGGAACAGCTGATATATTCAAAAATGGTATTTTAATTAAGTAAATGCCTTTTATTGCTACGTTTTGATGACAGTATATTAATGTCTAATTCGTTATAAAAACTTTTTAGTTACTCGTATGGTCAAACAAATTAATACTCGTAAAATTGTGTTTATTTGCGATCTAACATAACCTTATTGTCTTCTATACAGTATATAAAATAAAAAATAAAAATTATAAACTGCATAATAAGTTTATCACTGAACGCAAAACTATACTCAAGATCTAAGTGTACTATACAAAATGATAGCTTTTAGAATTGACCCCTAAAGCGTAAAGTGAGCAATTAATTACTCTGATTCCATGATTAATGAAACTGTGCCAGATTTTTAGTGCGATCCAATTAATTATTTAGGAGATGAGCTGCCTTGTTTTTCTTTGTTGTGGATCTATCGCTTAAGTTCTGTTTGTGGATTTATTGTCTTACTAGTTGTGGGATAAAATAAAATACTTTTCCTTTTTTATCATTGTATTTGTATATAAAAGGGGACTAAGCAACTAGAGGTAAATGAATATGTTTGGCAATGGGCTATTAACTTATTTACTGATCATTTTAACTTGATAGTTATTAAAGTCGACTGAGTGTATGACCCCCATAAATTGATTCAAGGTTTTATTGATCAAATGTATGTATATCATATATGACTTTGCCCTGTAATTGTATTATATTTTTAGTGATTTTTTTAATAATGGCATTAATTTTTGTTATCAATTCCTTACTTTCAACAAAAATCTTTTTATACATATAATTCCAAACAACAAATGGTTACAAATGGTTAGAAGCCTAAGGATATCATGCAAACTTCACAGCAAAGTATGAAAAATCTTTTTGAGATTCGTTTTATTAAATGCCAGCCAGATGGTATTCTAGTAGATATTAGCACTTTATTAAACTGTCACTCCTTGAAGATATTTTAAAGGTATTCTTGATGTAAATTCTTCTCTATATTTACTATCTGAAAATCGTACATGCTTACACCGTATAACTACGATTGTATATTGTTATTGGTTTGGAGTAGTCACGATGTAAAATTCAGGGAAAATGTTAGGCTGAAATTATGCACCCCTATTTTTGGGAATCCTGAAAAATCACTTTGAATTAAGTCAAAGATCGCCTATATATCCCTAACGGAATAAATACAGATTATTGATAGCACAGCTTGAGCGATCCTGACAAATTTCTCCCGCCTTTCACACCCATAAACTTATAATGGTACTAGTAATGACTCTTTTTCAGTATTTCACTAATTTGTGCATCACACATCTTTAAACTGTTCATCGACATATTGTTGTAAGTTGAGTTAAGTTACCTAGACAGGTATTACCATCTATTTATTTTATATGTATTTGTTAGTATTGAACTTATTTTTAGGTACATTATTAGTGGCTTTGAATATTTATCTTTATCCTATTAAATAGCCAATCGTTTAGAATGTCAATTCCATATCAATGGCGCCCAGTTAATATCACAATCTCTAATCTCTTTAACAAAGACTGAACTTTGTTAACTTAAGTCAGTGATCTTTCCAACTTGATATTTTAACTCTCTAAACACAATGAAGCGGGGTAATTTTCCGTTTCCCAAATGTTGAGTATTTTCGGGTAAGGGGGACAAAATAAGGTTTCTGGGGCTTATCTTTCACCATGGAGTTTAAATGGGCTTCGAGCCAAGATGTTTGAAACTTTCGAGATGTGGTTTTGTACACCATTCGTTGTGCTCATGAAATATGTATGTACACGTAACTGTCTATTAACTGTATGCGTTCAAGACAGGAAGTGAAGTTAAGTGTTTTTGAATGAGTGATATTTCTTTCACAAAAAATTGTTTACACCTATAGATTGGCCATCGGCAATATAAATCGGAGAGTAAAACGTTAACTTAAATATAAATAATTTATAACAAAAGACCATGTTCATTTTTACTTCTTTTGAAAACATCTTTTGATAATGCTTATTTTTAAACACTCGCGATTTATACTCATTTTATTTACTATGTGAGACCGGATCATATCACGATAAATTAATAAAGATATAAATAAATACCTTTATTTCACCCGACGTTTCGACCCAGTTGCATAGGCCGTGGTCACGGGAAGAATAAAATCTATTGATAAATACATCTACAAGGCTAGTATAGATTTTTTGCGTTCTTCACAACCTATGGCGTATAGGCTACCACTTTATGCTCTGTAATGCAATACGTCCCGCCATTTCAGAAGGCCATAGAGGAAATTCGACCTTTCCTGTTCCCTTATATGGCTGATCAAACACTCCCTTCCTTCCGGCAAACTGGATGTGTGAACGCGGAAAATCGTTTTCAGAACAAACACAAATACTGAGGCTCGTTTACTTTTAATCTACTCGCGAAATTCTACCAATAACAAAGTTTTCAATTGGAAAGCCTTCTCGTTTGAAGGAGCCTATGTAGTTATTCCATTTAATTACGAAATTCAGAGATCTTGGGTTTATATAAACACATTTTACTGTCATCTAATTTTCGCTTCGTTTCTTACGATATAATCAAATGAAAACGCTGTTTTAATTGTACGTAAGATTGCAAAACCAACACGAAGAATATAATTATATCGACATAGATTCAAAAACTCTTCATTTCGCATCATTCAGCGTGATGAGGAATAAAAAAGTAATACAATCACGAACATTGTCACGGTGTCTATCCAAAGCTTACAAAACAATAATACTAGTTTAAAACCCCTCATAATATATTCATAAATACATACGCTTCACGTCTTCAATATACACACTCCCTTTTTATTGTGGCGGGGTAGTGAGATGCTTGAGTGCCCATCCGAAATTTCGAAGGCATATTAGTAATGGGTCAACGAAACTAATTAAACAGTATATCCCTGTGCAACACCACAATATGAATACAATTTATAGTGATATAACGCTAATATTTGCCTCTAATATGCTAATTTATTCACTGATAGCCACAATAAAGCGATCACAATCTGACGTCCCAATTAGTCCATTTGCAGAGGCAAGACTTGTTGACCCAGTTCAAGTCTCGTGAATGCAGCTCCAATCTCAAGCGGAACTCACGTCTGAAACACAACGTGCCTTCTGAACTAGCTCCCACCGAGTAACTTAATAACCTAGGGAACTTATAAACTGTTTTTGCAATTGCTTTTTTAAGTTTTTCAAGCGTTGGCGTGTTTTGGTATTCCAAATTTCTGTACAGACCATATTTGCTTTAGCACCTTTGAAAACTGAAACTGTATATTACCATAATAAAATAGTATTCCATATATTTATTTCTAATTCAGGTATTAGTATTATTCTTATATTTTCCGTGCTTACAACAAGACAAAAGCAGTACAATAAATTTCCCCAAACAGTTATCTTTAGTTTAATTAAAAGAAATCGATATTGGAATGCCCCTCTTATCGGTATAGAGATAGCTATGTATGTTTAAAATAACAGCATATAATTTATAATTTGCTTTCAATATAGACGGTGAAATTGTGACTTAGCTAATTATAAAACGATTTTGATTACTGTCCAATTAAAGTACTCATATTTAATAAAAATATTGTAATAGGAAAAGGTACATACCGATATCATTCACTCAAGGCGCAGATGGCTACAGATTAAAAACTAATCTATTGAATGGTTTTTCTTTACAATCAATTCTCCATTATAGAAAAATAAAAGAGGAAAACCTCAGGCACCACGTCAGGGGTTTCCTTGACGTACCCTCGAGTATTGAGCATCAAATGGGTCTTAACCACTCACTCAAGCCATCAATCACAACTTCACTCCCACGTAAAATTTATTTACATTTTTTTTTTGTATTTAAATAGGAGTAGCAAAGGAAATGGTTTTGAATTTTATACTCGTGATTCGTGACTGATCATACTTTCAAGGTGGTTAAAAGGTACTAAGTACTAGTAAAAGCTTCGTATTTATGAAAGGAATTGGCCACTTTAGAAGTAGACTTAATACAGGAAAAATAATATCGTATTAGGGTCTTTAATAACTATCAGGTGTTTTATGACTGTGAATATTAAAATAAGTTTATTTATTTTCCGAATTGAATGAATTTGTTAAATCCTCGCACTCACGTGATGGAAAACATCTTAAGTACTCCACCTACTCGGAATAATTAGTAGTCCATGAAAATGGTGCCACGATTTCTACTGCCTATTTGGTTGATACGAAGTTTTGAAGTTGTCAACACAATACGTTATATGATAAACGTGCAAGAGAGCATTATCCAAATTTATAAAACGAAAAGGAATCCTCTCAAGCCTCTATTTTTAACACATTTATTCTTGTGTATTGGAGGTGCTATTGAACGTGTAATAATATCGTATACTCTTTTTCTTGTAATATAAACATAAATTATTCCCGCAAAATGAAGATTGAACTGTTCATAATATGCTTATTTTTTATCGAAAACCAATAAATACAATTAAGAAGGTGCAGTATACACCAAAGAACCGTTATATGTAAAAAAAATGTTTTGGCTTAGATCTCTTGCACGTTTATTCTCTGGGGCCATCGATATAAAATATCACTAACTCGGAAACTGTAGATATGGAAACGCGAATATTTTATACCTTTTTAAATCAGCAAGCAAGAAATTTATGTCTAGTTGTTTTCTGTAGAAAGCACTAAACCTGTACATGTAAAAACCACACATATCTGCAGAGTAAACCTAATATCTTACCAAGAAAATTAATTTCCGGGAAATGCTATTTAAAATTCAGCCTGTCACGCGTTAGCCCGCTCTTACAGCGAGTTTAAGACAGGCATTTTGCTTTCAGCGGCATGATAAATGCTTATAAGTTACTCATGTTATCAATCATAGCCACTTCCTGCAACGGAGCTTCCTGGGTTGAGTTTTATTTAGGTCAATGGGTTAGAGGCTTGATCGTGTAGAACGTTTTCTTGGAAGAGGCGGAGATAATCATTTTGGCTCATTTTTTTTGGGGTGAAGTGTAAATGAACATATTAATTCGTGTCTGCCACGTTGGTATTCGGTTTTGAAATAATGAAAAAACTATGGACGAAGGATCAAAGGAATCTTCCTTCCTATCTTCTGATGATGCTGCTGATTAGACAGTTAAGGAAAATTTACGTAAAATATAAATAGATCCGTATCGTGTAATCATCTGAGAAATGTTGGCAACAATCAAGCTTTGAACTACTAGAAAAGTAACTTCTATTAAAGTAAGCGTATTAAAATAAGAGCAGGTATTAAAATAAGTCATTTCACCATTTTATATCACATACAAACTTTTTTAGAGACAAGAATATTGCCAGTAGAAAACAATAAAATATTTTGGTACGCAAAGGGCTCTCAAGCTTCCGAGCGTCAAAACTTGAAAGGAGGCTGAAAAAAGTTTCAATAGTCCGGCCTTTATGTTTATTACCTCTTTTGAGACAATCGTCGCTACAAAAGAAATTACTTCGTTTCCTTACGAATATTAAATTCTTCAGCCGGAGTGACTCTGTTAATTGAACTTTTCGTTTAACTTCATCGCTGTTGTCAACACAAAATTAAAACTTAATAAAAATCGAGGGCTACTTTGGATTTGGTCTAACAGAAATATTTTCACATGGACTTCCTTTGTTACTATGTTAATTATTTTTTACAGATTAAGGTTATAAATAAACACATTTTAAACTCTTTCATCCTTCTCAATTCAGGCTTTTATAATACCAAATATATAAAAATTTTTGGTTATACATTAATGCTAGCAACTTTAAAAATAGTCATTCATATCGTTGTATATAAAAACAAGGAAAATGGTTATCCCTGTGACAGTTTCCGTAACAAGTGATCGAACCCTTACTTCTGGTCATCAGATGTGTCATCCCAGGAAGAATTGTCAAACATGATACTGATGGGATACTTGACACATTTTTTCAACCTAATTTTTATATACTTCACCAACATTAACCGTTTCAGGGTATAATTAAGTGATCTCAAACGTATTTTATATATACTCGTATGTAATTTTGGTTTGTGTGAGAAATAGAGAATTTTTTATCCTTTTGTTTTTATGAAAAATAGTGTCCAAAGAACTAGGGTTTGACTTCATTATGTTTTGGTGACACGTTAGCTGTTATTACCAATTTCTTAATTTATTTACAAACGGCTTAAAATAAATACTCAAATAGGTACTCAGCCAAACGATAATATGGACGAAAGCGTATGTGTTACACATATTTATTGGTTAGACAATATATGTACCTAAACAACACTTGCCTTACAGTAACATACTTTCAAGAAGTGCTTCTAACTAGCTAAATTAAACCATTAACCCAATGACGTAACTGATATCACGTCTTGTAACCAATTAGTCCACTGCCTTCGGAAGTCTTGTTAACCTAGTTTCAGTTTACCTGAGCTTAAATCTAAGACGAGCTTACTTCTACTACTTACACAGTGCACTTTGGACTTAAGAAAGGAAAATAAAAGAGCCTTAAAGGAAACTATCTCGGTAATGGTTTCCTTGTTTTTCAGCTCATAAAATTTATGGACGCCCTTTTTATAGAGAATTTAACTGTAGGAAAAGTAAACCTTTATTTGATTGGTTGGGTAATGTTTCTTTGATCACATAGAAATAAAACTGCTATATAATGAGTAATTTTTTTTATCGTTATATTTCTGTAAATATTTGTATATGCAAATTAGATTACTAACTCTCAACCAATACATATATACATTACTCGCATCTTCCTAGACAGAGCAGTCAAATTTAACGGATTTTCTTCGATCATGGCAAACCACTACTACCTCTGCCGGATAACATAAAATATTTGTATTTGCCTAGATGGTTAAAGCATTTACATTTGTGAAAAAAGATCCATCATTTATAAGTGATAGATCGCCGTTTACGAGAAAAACTGAAAGCTAAATTCTGTTGTCCGAATTGCAAAATGACCAATAAATATTTCTTGCAGTTTTATTGTAAAATTTCTATTGACCGATTGTGTATGCCTGTTTATGAGGATATTCATAATTTGAATTCCTCGTGCGTTACTCTTTCGAAACATGAATTTTTCCAATAAAAAGATTCAGATTGATCTAAGTATTCCGATGGCATGAAAAATGGATTACGTCCGTTTGACATTTGCAAAATATCGGCAATTTTGGTTCGTGATCGTTTGTGGAAGTGCAGCAAAGCGGAATAGCTGGGTGCGACACGCAATGGCTTAATTTATTAGATATAACTTTAAAAGCCTAATAAAAAATAAAACTTATATAATCGCTATCAAGATCAGCTGTTCAGAGAAAACACTACTATGCGTCTATATAAAACTACAATCTCGATTTTCACACAATATCACCCCTATAATAGGCAGTAAGCCTATAGACAGAAAACAAATAGTATCGACGCCTTTTATAAAACATATACGAGTATATAGCTGTTGACTGTAAACCCTCTCTCTGTTTAACGACCTCGGTGGCGCGATCGGTAAGACGCCTGAACGCTAATCGTAAGGTCCCGGGTTCGATTCCCGGTGGAGGCAGAGTTAAGAACTACGCTTTTCTTCTGCTTTCTAGTCTGGTCTTCGATTATACATATATGCTATATACATATGTATTAACATATATATAATAAGTATATAATTCTTTTACGTTGACTAGTACAATTTACACAAGTTTTAAATGTACTTACCAAGGGGCTAGTTCAATTGGTGTAAAGATGTCCAAATATTATTATTATTAATAAAAACAATCAAGAATATCGTACATAGTTAAAAAGTAATATAATCTTCTTCCGTGACAGTTATTTGGTTGCAATTGATACGTTTTAGAATTCTACAGGTATTGTCTAACAGCTTCAGAAACCATAATACACATGAATTATGTATTTGTATTTAGTATGCTTCAAGGCCCATCTAAGTCTTTAGATGTCTGTTTACCCGCGGTGCGGTCGCCGGGCGAGTAGGCGGTGGCTACATCGATCGTGACCTCTGACATTACGAAAGACCTGGGAGTTCAGGGTGAGGGACGCTAGATCTAGACTTATTCAACTGGCCATTGCGAGGGACATTGCAGTACATAAGCCTTACGTATTAGGGTTGACCTAATTGCTTTCCTGTGTACTTTGATAATAATATGAGTTGGTTCCTTACAACTTTAGCTGAATTTCTGAGTTGGTTACAACTACATATATCTTTCTTTAATAGGTAAACAGTGTGTTCTTACAGTCAACGGTTTATATTATTTATAGGAAAAGTGAAAAAATTAATTGATAAATTTATATAAATTTACGTTGAAATTAAAGACAAAGGACAAACGCGTTCACAACCATTAACTCTTGCAGGGTAGTCAGAGGTTCAGGTGTCCATCTTCGCAATTGCGAAAGTAGTAATTTTATGGACACTTCGAACTCCAGTGTTGACCAGATAGTCAGTACTCAATGTGACAGTTCATGTCGCCATTTATAAGCACTGACTATTACCTGTTCGAGGAACAGGTAGGTTTCAAATTATAATTCGATGCATTTCGTAAATGTGTTTTCATTACGAAATTTTACATAGAAAATAAACATAAAAATCATAACATACCCTTCACGACTTCTATATACACACGCCCTTTTTTATTATGGCTGGGTAGTCAGAGGCTTGAATGCCCATCTCCAAAATTTCGTAGGAATGTTAGGTATGGGTCATTCAAAGCCCGCGTATAACTAGATAGACAGCACCCAACGTGATAGGTACTGAACCGTATCGCGTATTTAGGCACTAACTATTACCTATCCTGAGGGATAGGCAGGTTTCCTCACGATGTTTTCCCTCACCGTAAATTATGAACGTAAATGAAAAACATAATTTACAGTCGCTAATATAAAAAATAATTTAATATATATTAATATAAATTAAAATAATTAATATAGAAAATATTTATACTAAAATTAAGTAGCTAAAATGCATATTTCATATATTACATAAAAATATAAAAACATTATGCTGGAGTGAATCTCATGCATATAATATCGCCTCAGTTACTTTTAACAAAACTATAGTTAGACATAAAAATGCATGACATGACTACTCCGCAAGGACTAATTTTTACGAAAACTATTGCTTTTTATAAAGACCAGAGTATTTATATGAAACCTACATAAAAGAGAGACATGCATCATGATTTATTTTGTATAAGTCCAGTGTTCTAACTCTTAAAATTCATATATTTAGGAAAAGCAAACAAGCGTTCCGAAGAATAATGCGCATTTACATTTTGTACAATGTAGTAGCGAATTTTACAGCGTTTTACAAATATATAATTCTTGCATCTAATATTTTTCGGAGCAAACACAGTCTTGAGTTAAAATAGTATAAACGCTTGCACTAATCCTTACGATTCACGACGTTATTCCTTTTTGGGATTGACTGACTGATTGCAGAAGAGAGAGATGTTGGTTTCCGCTACCCTCATGAATATATTTATCTATTTGGTTGTTTTCAACCACCGAATAAGTGTTGTGCAACTGTAGGTACATTTTTTATTAAAATATTTGTTTCTCATTCAGTGACCATACATATATGTTGATACATATAGTATAAATAACATACTTTTGTATATTAAGTAGTATAATACACACAGTTTTCTCCTTAATACAAATATACACTACTACTCGCATTACTAAATCTATCAACGCTACGCCGAACACGTATCTATCCTAGAATCGTAGCGAACTTTAGGAAATTAATTCGCAAATCCTAACAGATACTAGGTCACTAAACAGCTGTGAGCTAGCAACTGCCATTGCAAATTGCACCCAAACCTCTGGTGCAAAGGTGGTATTTACAAAAACAATGGTGCGAAATTCCCGGGCAGAGCTACAGTGCGCAGTATCTACGACTTTTCACATTTAGCACCCATTCCCCAAGTTCAGGTGCTTGCAACTGCAGCTTGGGAGCTTAATTGTGCCGTAGATTTGTACTGGATGTTATTCTAATAGATGGATAGAAGCACATAATAGAGGTACAAAAGAATAGATATGTTGGGAAAACATCGTGGTGTAAATCACTTTTTACCACAGACCTCTATAACCTAGATACCGCAAGTGTACGTACTTTGCGTGTCAAAAAGATTACAATTGATCAACTTTTTGACTGCGATCATTTAGTTCCGTCCCGACCGTCATCGTTGGCGAACGTGAAGTGCTCCTCAGAAAAATGCCTAGTTGTGCCGTAATATCTTGTAAAAATGATTCAAGAAAAGTAAGCCGAGATCATGGAAATATTTCTTTTCACCGGTAAGTAAATTTGTTATTTAATTGTGCGTATTTTATTTATAAATCAATTATTTTATCTTATTTGTGTCTATTACTATGTAAACCACCAAAATACATGTAAATGTGTGCATACTACGTGTTTTAATTACATTGCTGCATTTAGTTCCAAAGGTGTTGTATCAGTTCATATAAAGCAAGCAGTGAACACGGAATCGATCGATACTTTCAGTGGTAGTTGCGCTTCGTGGTACAGAGGTTATTCTCATTTATCTTACCAAATAGGCAAATAGTGTTGTGCACATGCATCGATTCCAGTTATGGTTGTCGATTCGAATCGATTTCAAAACTACAAATAGGTACTCTAACTGATTAAAATTATAAGAAAATTATGTTTGTAAAATTTGTTCATGTTGTATTTATTTGTTAAGAATTAGAATAACGTAAAGTAAATTTTCATTACAGGTTTCCAAGCGACCCCTATATTAAAGAAAGGTGGATTGATGCTGCGGGGCCAATTAATTGATTTTACAAATTATTTTTTCTTATGTTTTTTGGTTAAAAGAATAATTAAATAAGTCTCATTAATTAGATAAGTCACTTGTGTGTACCACTAAGCCAATCATATACCTACTTAATAGTAACTTTAGATTAACTTAAAACTATATTATATAACATAATAATATCTTACATGAATAAACTTTTCATAATCACATTTGAAGTTTTATTTGGCACCAATATTTTGTACTATTATGCGTCGCACTCCGTTGAATCGTTTTGATGCGCGAGTATTCTCCCATCACTAAATCGCCGCTGTGACGTCATAATACCTACGCATATTTCGGCACGCGCGGTTTTCATAGAAATGAGTGCATTTGCGGCATCTAGGGTTATAGAGGTCTGTGCTTTTTACCATAAGATAGGCAGTAGTCTATGATTGTGTTTCGTTTGACTCATAATCAGAGTTATCATTCAAATCTTCGATCTCTCAGAAAATTTGTTTTAACAATTTATTACAAAATCTTATTTAATGATGTAATATTACGTTAATAGCCTCATTCTTTTAGTGTTAAATTATAAACATATTGACACACATACCAAAACTACCTACATATGTACATACTAAAATTACATACATCTCAGTTGAAAACGTATGCAACCAGCCAACACGACTATTTTAATCGACTTAAATTTCAGCGACATAAAACTGAAATCACTTTAATCTGAGGGCAATTTCACGCACATAAAATTTGATGGCTGACCCTAAAGTCACAAGAGTTACAGCCAGTCTCCGGCGCAATTTAATTATTAAATAACTTGACGGGGCTTTAGTAAATCACACAGTAGTCTGTAGTTATGTAGAACATCTGCTTGAGACCTCCTCGGTTTTAGTAATAACTTGAAGGGGCGCGGTTGCAGACGAAACTAGGTTTCGCATTAAATCTTCAACTCATTTCAACACGATCTTAAACTTTGTCTCTTACGGATAGTTTGGATTTGTAGGTTCAGCAATTCCAGAGATCTATTCATTGAAAGATTCTGCGGTAACACGCGCAATTTCTCGAGATTGAGTTGATTTCCACTCAGCTTTTCACTATGTGTTTCAACCAAGTCGACTTCGCTGTTTGACGTCACGACCATTTCGTAACTAAGTCAAATTTGTCGTTTGACGACACAGTTTTTGGTTGCTAACTCAGTTTTGCAATCAATTCCAAGACCTTGGTATCGTACCTTATAAATAAGAGTCAGTGCATATTAAAATGATTAAGATAAACACACATATATATCCACATCCTTTAATCCCTTTCGGGGTGGACAGAACCTCATAGATATAACATCTCCTAGGTCACTTATTAGCATGAATATTGGGGTCGCGATGTCATAATGGAACATTGATGACAAATTGCTCGACTATCCAATAGATTCCATTCATCCAACCATTACGCCACCTACGACATGCCGAGAAAAACGGCAGCTAGTCTTTTTACGTCCCAGACTAGCACTGGACTCCCAAAATAGCACAAGACAGAATAGAAATTTATAGATAAATAAATTACACCAACACTCATAGTTATAACATATACCATGAAATTCACTACCTATACGCTACTTCCTGATTGTTCCTAAGGTAGATGTAATATAGTTATGTTTAAATGTTAAAAGTCGTGGATACTGCGCAGTGTGTACGTTGGAGGCATCCGCTCGCCGTCCACGGATTGCAACTGCATGCGGTATTGATTGCGTGAACCTTACTCGAGATAACTCCCACCGAAACTACGTACATTTTGACTAGGTATCATTTTAACTAGGTATATACGTGATTGTATGTCTGCAGAGTTTCTTGGCATTTTTTCTCTGCAGGATTTCCCTTTACGAAATGCCAATAGTTTAATAAGATTTTTTTTATTTTTTTAATATTTACTAATTTTAATGACAACTTTGCCTGTGAAATATTTTTTTTTACTTTCAATAAGTGATTTTTATATTCCTCATGTTGAATAAAAAAGCATTACATTTCAAAAAAGCATATCATTTCATTTCATACATTATATTAAGACAACACAGCGATCACGATATATAAGTAATGTCGTAGACAATAGAGAGATCGTGTTAATTCGTAGCAACAAATAATTAACAAGACACCTACGTATTCATACAATAAATTCTGTAATGTATATTTTCCCTCTATAACCAAAATGATAAATTTGGAAGCTGTGATCTCTGTCTACCCGTTGTTGTATCTATTTTTCCTCAATAAGCTTATCTCAAAACTTCAGCCTGTAATAACAATCACTTGTCTTTTTAAGCGAAACATTGTTAAGTTGTTGAGAAGAATAGGAATAACACGGACATCTCAGAATCTATCTAAACAGCCAATCGTTTGAGCCAGTCTTATGAGCTTTTGTGACATATCGAAGTTTTATGCTCCTGTGGAATTTAGATTTTGCATTATAATTTTTATTTTTGCGTAAAAGTAGGTAAAAACATTAGAATAAAATCATCCCCTAAAATGCATAAGTCTTAAAGGAGATAAAATTAACTAAAATGCGCGTTTCTACAAAACAAATATGTGGGATAGACGTAACCCTCTCGGGTAGCATCGCTGGAAACTCATATCTAATTAAACTTAGCAGTAAATGTAATAAGGTAGGAAATGTCTACGTTCCTCATACCAGGTTAATAAATACATGCCGTTTCCTCGAGCCAGTATAAAAAAATATGAGTAGAAATTTATTACTCGTATTTACTGAGTCAGTGAGCGTAAAATCTATCTCCCTTTGTTTCATTCCGTTTCGTGTGTACAGGGCAAAACAATGTTTGGTTTGTTCGGTTACAGACGAGGTTTTCAAATATCGTGTGATGTTTATTAATTAAGTTAACTACCTATACTAAATATTACACATTCTTGGTGATATTGTGAGCGTTTAATATTTTACGTACGGTTTGCTTTACCCAAATGTTATACTAGGTACTTTGTAAAAAAATATTAGTTAATTTAGTCTTTTAAACTATCTACGTTAGAAGAGTATATGTTGAAAATTTTGTGATAAATGTTAATCTATTTCACTAAAATACTAGCTACCTTAACTTACGTTCATCTTTGTAACTCATAAGGCAAGTATTTATAATACATAGTTCACAGCTATGTAGTTCTGCGCACTCATTCAGCGTCATTTCACGTTTATATCCTTTAGCATTCAATAAATTGATATTAACCGAATATTCTAATTAATAACGTGCTTTTGAAGCGTGAACAAACAACAAATATTTACAACCGATGTTTAAACGGGAAACCCACTCGTTAAGCGAATTTTTCGCGTCCCCAAATATTTGTCTTCCCTTTGTTTCGGCCTATACTTGTACCTTCAAAGGTCAAAGGTAATTTTGAAGGTCATTATTTCCCTTTTTACCAAAGGAGCGTAATAAAGCGCTTTTCCTCAGGCGAGGACGGTTTCCTATTATGGATCTCCAGTTGCTTTACTTTCCTAGCCATTTAATTTTTATTTACTTAACCGAACATCGGCGTGACCTTTGCTCGAGTGTCTGAATCTAGTCTATTGTTCTGTGACAGGAATTATATTTATTAACCGTGAGCATTGTTGTTAAAATAAAACTATTAAACTGCAGTGATATTGTTAAAAATATGATTTAAGTAAACATTTTAAGTACAATCCCGGTATACTGCAGATATTTTGTTAATCGAAGTATTATACAAAGTGCTATTCAGACATTGTAAGTAGGTTTTAATTCCTATCTCTACTTATTAGGCATTTTTCATATAGATGTATGTGTGAACAAATCCTTAAATTCCTTTCGCGGTACATAGAATTTTGGAGACATATCATGTCTCTTAAGTTAACATAGCATTTAATTAGCCACAGTGATGTCATTCCACTTCCTAATGTATACCATAACATCTTAATCGCCAAGTATTGAACAATGACAAGCTACAAAAAACGGCAGCTTCTTAACATTCTAATCACGATAAACCGCACCTAGTAAACATTCTATTTACACTTCATTTTTCTCCCTTCTTTAAACTACGAACACAGTACAAGTGATTGAAGGAATTAATGTTTCTAGGTCACTCGTAGTAAGGCGGCTACGAATCGATATGCAGTTGCAGTGAGGTGTTACTCGCTGAAAGGAAAAAGGCGATTCCCGGGTGAGCCTCACTGCGCAGTATCCGCGACATTTCACATTTAAACTACGTACTTGTGTAAGACAAGATCGACGGTAATTTGTCGTGACGTAATTCGACGGAGAGGCTTTGAGATGCGTCTAATATGGAGGGTTATGCTGTATGAATTGGAAATGGTACTTAGTAGTAACTTGTTTTAAGTGTATATAAATATCAATCGTTTGAAGGTAAATATATGATACATAAATGAATAAACTTTTTGTAAGTTAGAGTTGAGTAGAGATTTTTACACCATAGAATGAGAATCATGTTAGTTATTGGCGCATTATTGTTTAATTTGCTCCCAAAACTGTTAAACTCTGAAACATGACCAGAATTTGTCGTTTAAAACTTCACAGCTAAGGTATTTTAATTAAATATTTATGGTAGCGTATTTTTCTCTCCTCTAAATTAATTTGTTGATGTCATCGTTGTTACAAATGAGACGAAGTTTTTAAACTGCTTCTATTAAATGGGATGAGTTTCAAAATTTACGAAGAGAAGTTTAGATGTTAGTTGACTAAACGATATCAACATATTTTCGTGCTGGTTTAGCTAAAATTGTTGGCTTATTATTTTACTCGTAAAATAAAGTGTTAAGGAATATTTAATGTAGGTATAATATTTTATCATTTTCAACATCTCAACTAGGACCACGTTTTAATCAATGGTCTCCTAACGTGACTAGGCTTGTATTACGGGCTACCTATCTAATATAAGTGTTACATGTTTTCATATTCATAATCAATTGAAAATAATGAATAAAATACGAAATGAAATAAAATATAAATAATTGAGGATTAATAAATTGTTTTACGTATATTGATACTTGAGAATATCAAACTATTAAAATATAGGCCAAATTATGTTACTCTAAAAAATAAATAAAATGTAACAAACCATTCAACATACAAAATAGAAAGAATTACTTCAAATTCAGAGGTTCACGTATCCATCTTTAATCCAGTGATTCTAAGGCCACCTTAAAACCTTTTTTTTAGTCTGGTTGTTGATGATATATGTTATAAATGTATTTATATATATATAAATATATATATGTGTGTGTGTGTGTGTGTATATATATAATATGTATGTATATATATATATATAATATGTTTCTTAAATATACGTTGACTAGAGTACCGTTAACACAAGTCTTAAATGAACTTACCAAGGGGCTAGTTTAATTAGTTGGTGTAATAGTGTCCTAAATATTATTATTATGTACCAAACCTACTGATTCAGATTCAAGTCCTCATCGACTAAGCTGCACCGAACTTATACGCTACAACATACACAATGAATATAGATGTCCCAAGCTCGAAGCAATAACTTGGAGCTCCGACGACGGCTGTTAACTTAAACTAGGGCTGCCTGGATCTGAACTCATTTAAACACAATTTTCAACTTGGTCTCATCCAAATAGCTTGGTTTTGGAGATATTGCGTTTATGCTAATGTGGATTGTTCATACGGAGTTTTAGTAAGCTAAAATGAGAAGCCAATCGGTAGTTGGTAACCTAATATATATATTTATTCCTTCTAGGCTAGAGAGAATCTCGGAGGCTCTCCTTTCCTCTTAAAAATGACATATATTTTATCAGGCAGTATTAATTGAAAATATTTCTATGCCAAGAATGTTTAAAAGCAATTTAAACCTTATCATATACACAACTGTAATAATGTATTACTTTAATCGTATTTAGTGTAATTATGTTATCAAATTGGTGTCACCAAATCATTAATTGTCATCATAAGGAAGAATATTAATACGTATCAATGATTTACTCCATCACAATACTCAGTATACATACGAGTATCTATCTGTAAGTCGAGTAAATAGTACATTTAGAGGTAATACCGGAGCATATTGGAGGAATACCGATTTCTTCCCGTCACCGGGGAAATAGATTAGTGTACTATTGCTGAACCAAATAGATTTATTTTTCATCTCCCGTGGGAACGTAAAGGGATAGCGCTTTGTGATGAACCAATAAGAAACTAACAATAATAGACATTCGAAATTGGGTACTTGTTTGTTCTTAATGTATGTCTCTATACCTACTGTCTTTTTAGTTGAGTTCACAAAAGAAGGACATTATGAAACCTTTTATTAAATTAAGAATGGTTTTACTTAACCTACTTTTATGTATGTGTTACATGTTGGCATTTGAGTCAGATTTGGTTTATCAATTTCGTATGAAAAGGAATGATCTGCTTTTTCCCGTCGAGTTATAGGTTGCGATTAATATACTGGGAATAAATTGAACCTGTAACCAATATTCCTTATTAAACCTAACCACAATTCCAACTATTATTGCTAAAGCTTACTTTAATTGTGATATTTTACTAGCTAAAAAGGGGTGAAGTATATAAGTATTTTCAGTATACAAGGAAAAAAATACGTCAAATCGAGCTATTATACAAACAACAATCTTCTAATTATTTTTTTGCTTTATTGTTTGTTTTACTAAAATGTCCCGTGGGAAAACGTACACCTTTTATTTTTATATTTAGAAGCTTCCATTATTTCTACGGCTTCTTTGGAAATGGTGAAATAGGCTAAACGAATAGAAAATTTACTGTCATCATAATGTTATTCCTTTCTTACATAAATGCTGTTAAATGCGACCATTGATTACTACGAGTAATTATATTGCAACATTAAAAATAAGTAGTACAACACATATATAGTGTATTTTTACATACATTACATATACTTACAGATTACCTGTAAAACATGTAGTACTTCAAAGAACATAAGTAATTAAATAGTTCCATGAACCTACGTAAGCAAAAATAAACATCACATGACGACATTTAAAACCTCAACTGATCACTATATACCGCTATGCGTTGACAATTCTCCGAAATCCTCTGTCAAAGACATTTGAGCGAGATTAGAGACAAATGGGCAAAGAATACCTTGACCCGGATATTTGGTGAATCTGGGACGTGGTGGCGTTAAACCTCAGATTTATTGCTTTGGCTCTGGCGTGATTAAGGGACCCTCTCGTTAACTACTTTGCATACGTTTCCAGCGAATGATGATGTACCCTATTTGAGTTGAGGATAAAGTATTTCAGTTCCCGATAAGGTTAAGAATAAAGCACTTTGATATGTCGTTAAATTTTATTTAAAGTTACTGGTGTATTGGTAAAGTATTTGCCTAAATTAAATTGGAAAAATGTCTCCATGTTTTTTCGCACGTAGAGTCAGTTTTTTTTTTTTTTTTTTTCTTTATTAAGCCATTCACCACTAAGGTTATGTCGGCTGAAATACAAACACTGATGCCACGGTGTTTGAACTTCTTGTTATTTCATCGCCATGGTTACACCAACGCCGCCCGCCGCTACAACCGAAGAAAAACAAAATCGAAGTCCAATTCTTCTCCTCTTCCTTGTTCTTCGGTTCGTTCCAGTTGAGGATCCAAATATAATCCCAATGCAAACATATTTAGCCAGTTCGGCATCACAATTGACTAAATATTCAGCCGAAAATAATTATTTGTATTTTCAACTTTCACTGAGCTGCTGACTTTGTTGATGCACCATAGACGACTGTAGAATCAGTTGAGACAAGAAAATAATTAATCGTTGTCTTTTCTGTTTGTGACATTATTAGCAATTTAACAAAAAAAAAAAAAATTACATTTATTACAATAACTTGAATACATTTTTGAACAGATTTAGTCTACAGTTTTATACGCTCAGTCTACTGGAGCAAACGTATTCCAACTTGGGTACTTGCAACAGGAAACAAGATTATGTGAGATTTATGTCAAACGGAATCGGGCACGAGAATCTACTTTGCATTTGTCACAAAGTTGGAATCACCAACTCATTGAATAGAAGCTAAAATGAAAACCTCGTTATATCACTTTTGTTGCGAAACTTTGACAATAAAACTCTTTGCACGTACCGCGGAGACATTGTTGAGATGAAAAGGCAAGGAAACATATTATAACTTCCACCGAGATCGTTCGATCCCGCCGCACAAAAGATGCGCGATTTAGAACGTTATGTGGCAATCTTTTCTGAAATAAAATCCCAATCAGCGCCATTTTCATTCTTATTTCACTTACACATCTATAGGATGAAAAAAATACTTTAGCGTGATATATAAGTAATTACTATTATTACTTTCATATCACGCCAATTTCCCTTAGGCAGAAATGGCAGAACCTCAGATTTTTTGATGTAGGCCTTTACATACGTTGACGTTTTGTCTTGTTTGCCTTTATACTCAAAAAATATATTATTCAAGTGACCTTTGATTAATGATCAGATACTGAAATAACTAATGAGTACACTACATTATTAACCTATAAAACCGATTAACAGATTACATTTTGAAATTAACAACTCAAAGACTGAAGTGTTCTTATAACGTATACCTTACACCTTTATTAAATATCTTCAACGTAAATCCATTGATTCTCACGCAAATACATTTCGTTCAAGACAATGTATGTTACATAACCGTTACCTGCATTTGGCCCCATTTCGCATACACCAAGCCATAAAGGCGAAGACAACAAAGACAAATGAAGTATTTCTTATGTTCTCGCTCGCATTTACGTCAAAGTAACATTCTCTACATGTAAGGGATGTCACACACAAGAAAAACATTCGCTTCGAATTATGTTCCACTTGAAAGAGAATTCGCAATGTTGGTTTGTTTCTATTTAGTTGTATTATTTGTTCATAGATCATGTCACATGGAGTAGAGCTTGACAAAAATATTTTCTGGATCAATTTTCACAATAGTAATGGAATAACTTTTCCCACTAAGCTGCATACCTATTAAATGTGTTTACACAATTTTTAAGGCCTTATATTTATTTTCGTTTCCTTCGAAGCGTATTTACAGACAAGCGATAAGAAATATTTGTCTCTATATCATTCGAGGCACGAAAAGTTGATCAAAATGACGTAGCAACAGTAAATAACGGCAATAAATCGTTTATGCCCTTCAATCTCGAACGTGTCCGCCTTAAAAAGCACATAAACCCTGCAGCGCCCTAGCCGCTGTGACTCAGCCCTTAGCCGACACATGAGGGAGCAAACACATTTTCCTTGTTTCACATAAAACGAGAAGATCTTAAAAAGGGATTTTATCACGTTCACTTCATAATCTGTGTAGGCAGTAAAAAAACATAGACGAGCCTCCCAAATAGCGACGCCGCCGTCCCGAGGGGCAACGCTGCGAATTGCGTAGATGTTGGAACCGAGATTTGCTTAACGAGCTTCTTACAACACCTTGGTAGGGTTTTCTTAATATTTTCGGTAAGCGGCTATTGATTTGGTTCGATAAGATGTAAGTGGTAGGATAATCTTGTTGAAAAACCTTAGCGTAGATGACTATAACTTCTCTTAACGCAAAATAAATTTATGAAATGTAAGTTTTCTTGTGGTAATTTTTTTTTTAATAATGTGTTAACTCGTTAACCTCTAACCTGCACATGCATTAAAATATTTTTTAACATCTGATAGGAATATTTTTTAGTACCATAACACATTTGAAGATGTGCAGTAAATATTAAAAACTAGAAATATAAATGTATATAATAACGACAACTTTATTTTCGATCGAAACATACACCCTTTGTATTCTTATTTACACATCAATTTGCTATTGTGTCCCATGTCTACACAAATGTCCTGTCCAAAGAGAAAAAAATTAACAAATTGCTGCGTCCATCCCTGACACATTTCGTGTCGTAACGCGCCCCATTTCAATAGACTTAGACAACCTTTATTGACATCCAACCAGACAGTTAAGATCGAAACGTACCCTCCTTTTGTACCTAAAGAAAGGAGGTCACAGATCAAATGACAATTCAAGCGGTGACTTTTTATCTTTTCAACTCATCCTCATACAGGATGCTATAAAAAGAAAACTTCTATTTGCAATAAAACCCCGCGTATATACATTATTTATGAGACTATTTCTATACATAAATTGACAGGTACATTTATAGTTTTTTGTATGTTATTGAAACTTTTGTTAGGTTAATAAACCTCTATACAGGTAATGTTTCATTAACGTGGATAAATCATTGTATTAAGTGAACATAACCTTATAAATCATAATATGAGATATATCTACCCTTTACTTATATTGCATTATTTCCGTAGCCATTAAAGCTATTGTTTGATACAAGATACACGTTGTTTAAGGCATTCTATTCACGTATTAAACTATTCAGAGCAATGTAGATTAATGTTTTAATTGTCTTACAATATAGCTTTATGTCTACCGTAACTAAATGATTTGTATATAAACACCTGATTCACTAAACCTTCTGTTTGGGATGTTAATAAATACATAGCAACCCTTAAGCCTCATGTAATCCGACGTTAATGTATCGGATGATGTAGGTGCGAGTATAAATCCTTATCTATATCAAAAGCTTGTGACATAAGCCGTAATAACATTTCGATATTTCTTTACGTTTATTTCATACATTTTATGAGTTATTATTTTATAGATGCCATTTTGTTGACAACGCTGAATTAAAAAAGTAAATAATTTTTAGACCTGTTTTAACAATTTTATTATAATTAATCATATCTATTTAATGGGAGGTATATTATAAATAAATTAATTAATAATGCTTATTAATGTTAATGGTTGTGTACTTCAGAACTTCTTCCAATTCCCAAGAGTTACCTCATACGAAATCGAGGTTCTCAGAAATCGTTATAACGAACCTTTCACATAACATAGGTGTCTTACCATGCTGAGAGCGAAATTAAAATTGATTACACAAAGTAAACACGGGGACCTCACACACCTATCCGAAATTCAATAACCACGATATCACATCCGCTCATTGTTACTGTAATACTTTCCCTGTCACCCCCTTTAAAGCCTTCGAAGGCAATAGGCGAGCGATTGTCTGGAAGCGACTCAATTTTGAACCTCCAGAATTGGTCCCGGCTCATCTCAACTTTTAAAGGGAAATCTTGATTATGCCGGGATGCGGGCAATGACTTAAGAAGGCTTCGAAATAATGCCCCCGGGGTTAAGGCGGAAGGGCGGAGGAAAACGCCTATGCTCGACGTATAAAAAGTCATATTTGGAGATATGCGCTTTGTGTAAACAAGTTCTTGTCTTTACGAGAATGAGTCCTATAAAATAAAAGCTAAATATCGTTTGCAAAACACATATCCTTCACGTTCGTGATATACAAAGGCTTGGGCATTCGTTTGAGGCATAATAGCGTTTCAGTCACTAATATTTATATAGTGTTTGTCTACAAAATACATAACAAAAAGAAAATTAAGAACACAAGGAATTTTAATTAGCATTAATCTACATTAATATAAAGTATGACCCTCCCTTCTGTTGTTAAATTCTGCTGTTTTTAAATACAACCAATTCGAACACTGTTATATATCTATATAATAAGTCAACAGTGGAATAATAAGTCGGTAAGGGTGCCCGCATAAAAATGTAATTTGTTGCAAGTAATTTGGTGGATTCAACACGCAATTTAATTTAATTTACTTATCTAATGGGCGGTCGTTTTGCGTGATTAATTGAGGTAAAAGTCGTATTTATTTTTAAGTACTCATATCTCACTTGTAATATATAGGGAAGGTACCTATCAGGGTGAAATAAATTTCATTTAAATTTCTTGCTACCCTATTTTTCACTGTAATTAATTTTAATTTTTTTGTTTGTTTTCATAGCGTGAAAATATCATTATTTGTAGAGTCCATGCCATAAATAACTTGATTAATTCTTTACAGTCTCATACCACGAACTGAAATAATAATAAGACCTGTCTCCTAGGCTTAGAATACAAATCCTTCTTTTGTCACTTAAATAATATAAAAAAACAGCAAAATACAGAAATAAAATTTATACAATAACTTCCTTTCAATTTTTTCTCCATAAACAGACAAAAGGTTTCGAAAACGAGCGACGTCAACCTGCTATATTATAATGAGTGCACGAAAAGGCTTTCTTTGACGTCGCGACGCCTTCCCGTTAGGTAAATAGGGGAAGGGGCGGGGCTTCAGTGACGTCAGCGAGAGGCTCTGACGTCAGTGGCCGGGCTGCGTGCATATGGGTCAATAGAACTTGGTCACGCTGCAGCCTGCATCCGACTAGGTCACGGGGCTAAATATAACACAAAGCAACTTAAATTACGCTTGCACCAGTCCGTAAATAGAGTATTCCCAAATGTAAGGTGGAGGAAAATAAAGCTCCTGTTCGTAATGCTTTTGGATGGAGAGATAATAAAATTCCGGGTAGCGTTTGCAAAATAGATGAAGTTTTACTTTGTTTTTGGTAAAAAAAGGAATTATTAACTAGTTCCTGTATAAATGGGTTCATAATTAAACGAGTATGTAAGATGAGAAGGAGTGGAGGAAAGTTCCTTTCCAATATGGAAGACTTTCTTCATAAATTGCATTTTGTAGAAGTATTTTTTGAATTAAAATTATTTTGGTCAAAAAATAATTTGATTTTACAGTGCTCATACTGCGTTTTGAGGATAACTGGTAAATAACTGAACTAAAAAGCTTATTCTTCTACTTATCCCTAAGCCACAATACCATAGACATCCCTCACTCTCTCCTAAAGAACAATTTTGATGTAATTCGAAACAGGCTGCCATTAGGCGCAGTTTTCAATTTCTCCCCAAATTGCTTCGCCATTTCATTCGTACCGAGTAACGATCACGCTGTGAATGAAATATGGCTTCTTTAATGCGAATATTTATGAATATTTCGAATTGAAATAAAAATACAGCGGTAAAAGTGTTAAGCACGAGCGGAAAGTATTTCAATTTACCTGGTGTAAATCGTTCTTGCTATTGTAGTAGAAATTGTGACAATGAAAAGAGCTGACTATAAAAGAAATTCTGATTTAAGTACTAGTACACCTGTCTATTTGCTTGTTTGAACTAATACTTCACAGTATTAATTTGCTGATGAATGTTAATAAAGCAAAATTGATATACCATGATCAAGAGATATTGACCTTATCGTATAATCTCTTCTTCATATATATGAATACGTAAACTTGACATGATGATTGTATAACTTTTTACCATGATCAAGAGATATTGACAACCTTACCTTATAAACTCTTCTACAAAAGTATGAATACGTAAACGTGACATGATTATTGTGTAACTCCTAAGCCATATGTGATTAAATTACAATATTCTTATAAGTTAGAAGTAATAGCGACTTTCAATTATATATTTCACGACTAATTTATGCAATGTAATAACGATAGATGGATGAAGTTTCAGTGAAATTTTTAGTCTACGTCTAATATCGACAAACACGGATAAAAAGGTCGCCGAGACCTGAAAGCCTAAGAGCCAGACGTCCCAAAAATAAACACACACATACATATATTGGAGTCCGAAGTAACCTTTTCAATAAAACAATATTTACTTTCCATGTGAGGCCATGTGTGACTCCGTGGAACAATCTAGAGAAATCCCGATTCCTTTTCTGAGAAATCCAATTGTTTATGTTGACTGAACAAAGAAGTTTTTGCTCTAGAATGGGATGTGATAGGTATCTTAGAACATTGTCAACTCCCGTGCTAGATAGGACGTAAAAAGACTGCGAACTACGAGTAGCTGCAGATATATCGTAAAAACTAAAGAAAACATTGGGCTAGCAACCTGCCACGAAAGTTGAATAGTTAGTATAGTTATAATAACAATTTATTTAATGCAATGACATAAATGTCATTATTTATTCATATGAATAGTCGGCCAAATATTGACTTTAAAACGACTTAAGTATATAATGTGTCTATTCACATTATAATTTATCACATCATAATTTTACGTAAACTCACTCATCGTTATAGGAGGTAGGTAGGTCTCTTAACATTTAATTACTTAAAACATCTGTTACTAAAACCATCTTTTCTAACATATTTTGAACTAACCTTTTTGTTTTGTACCTAAATATTGTATAGAAGCACCAAAAAGGTGGCAATAATTAAGACCTCCTTTGTTCCTCGTGGCGTTTTTGAATTTTAATGCGATCGACTCTTTCATGTCGTGATTTTATGAAAAAGGCCCTTTTGTGAAAAATAATGAATATTCAACTTAAGTTTATTTTAAACATGAAAGGTTATTATAATGTTTTACGTAATTTGTTATCAAAAGATCGACATTAAAAGAGTAACCGTAAAAAAATTACCTAGAGATTTTGTTTGAATATACATAATTATATATTCACGTCTCTATTTCCCTAACAAGATAGGCAGAGACTATCCATCGCCACCTGAAACGATCCTGACAAATCTCTTTTACTTCACTCACACCCATTAACCTTCTCAAACATGTTCTTCGGTTCTTCATACTACGTACACCCACCTTGAGAATGAATGATTAACATGTATACTGTTTAATTTTTTCATGGATAGGAAGGAAACGTAAATCACTATAGAGATTGGTAAAATTACTACCCTATTTACTACTGGTACTTAACTGAGTCCATTAACACTTAACGAGTTTTAATCTACATTATAGTTTTTCTAGATTTTTTACCATTAATACTGAAAGTTCAATTTGATGGTTTAGTACACGTAAACTTGTAAAAGCTTTTGCTGGCTTACTATGCAGCTTTTCACCGGTTTGTTCACTCAAATTAAGTAATTCAAATCAAATTATATTTGTATTCCTAAATAATAAATTATTAAATAAAACCTCTGTCAATCAAATTAGTAAAATACTAAAAAGGCACTCTATAAGTATCCATAACCGCCGAGTAAGTTTGAAAAGGAATATTACTGATTTGGTATGTACTACTTGAGGCGTATGGATATCAATTAATCGAAAGTGGTTTACCAGGATTGGCAATTTATTTCCATGTAACATTCACACATACTTTTCACGCTCTTTTCTATGTAAAAAAAGCAGGTTACAAATATAATGAATGGTCAAAATAATAAACAAACAAACCAATATAGTTTCAAAATTACATTTCGTTAAGTAAATAAAAAAGACATTTCTGCTGTTAGCATTGGCGTCCATTAGCTATTCGAAAGTGATAGAAAAATCATTTCACAGCTCACTGAAGTGGTTTTACTTAGAGACACGAATTAGTAAATCCCTTTTAGTATGAACTTACTAGAAATCCATTAAGAGCTGGCAATTTGACGATAAGCACGGAAAAGTTATTCGAAGCAATAAATAGAAGTGAATTGATGAATAAATGCTTAGACTAGATTTACATTAACAGCTACAGTCCAATGACATCCTCCACGTGTATACCTAATGATTTACATAAACTTCAACGAAAAATACGTAGCTATATTAATGAAATACTATGTTTTCTTCAAATTCTATGTCTGTCATCATTCGTTATTTGGTAGTTGCGTAGTAAGACAGTTTCATAAACCTAATAGTCAAAGAATAGGCTTCTTATTACATATCCAATGAAACTATCATTTTTATGTATCAGCATCATGATTATAATCCTTTTAAGGATAGTTACAGGTAGTAAAACTACCAATCTTGACAGCAATATCGTAATAACTCTCTCAGTTATCACTGAAGCAACTTGAAATCCTTTCCAAAGCAATTTTATTTGAGAAAGAGCTGAATCATGCCTTCAATAAATGTAGGTCACCGCCGTTTAATTGAATTCCAGCGCTGAAATAAAATGAAAGAAAGCTAAGAAGCCTCTTTAATAAATCACGTACTGAATGAAAAGCCCTCTTTCAGTTGAAGCCTTCCCTTAGTAACTTGAAATTCTTCATATTATGTTGTAACAGTGGGTGCTTATGTAGGCTTAGTAATATTATGAAACAATCTTTTTTTGATACGCGTTCCTTTAATAGGATTGTTTTATGAATGTATGTAGTTCTGAATGAAATTAAATAGTCAACGTCAAGACCACTTTTTTAAATCCTATTATATCATACACCATAAAGATTACGCCGGCTTAAGAAGACTTGTAAGCGTAGAAATTATTTTCACCATATTAATAATCAAACCAAACTACCAACAATAATATATATCACAATATCTTATTCATAAAACTCATTATAATACGTGTAATTCCTAGTTTCCAGTTTTTTAATCTACTAGTAAATTACTTTATGGCGTATTAACAGAAATATCAATAACTAACGAAGTCTCCCTTCCGATACAACAACTTCCTGAAGGATCTGTTGATATATAGAGAAGGCATAAAAACAAATGACCAACCCCATCTGTGCTTCTGAGATAAGTTTAATATATGAATGTTAGTATAGATAAGCAGCTTTCTAATCATGTTCCAGCGGACAATGGATTTATCTAAATGTGTCTGGTTTTGCAAGCGAAACGGTTTTGCTGTCACATAGCGTTTTATAAAACAAGACAAAAAAGATATGCAGGGGTGTATTCTGTTGGTTTTTTGTGCTTCAATACATCGGTTGGTTGTGGTTTTGTGAAAACAATTTAATTTGGGCTAACAATAATAATTATTAGAGCTTTGAATAGGAATTTGGTTAGAAAATAACTGTTATATAACTATTAATATAAAGCAGTTCTAGGAAATGGAGATGGATAAACAAAAAGGTTGCGAGTAACCAACAACCAAACTCAATTTCTGGTTAAAGTAATGCAAATTTAATTAAGTTAATCTAAGTTTGTAATATGCTGTTGACTTTTTATAAATAAAAAAAAATGTTTACTCAAAATGCGAGAAACCGCGAAATTTTATACGAGTAAAATATTACACATCGCATCGTACATGTGTGAGTTAGAACAATTATATAGAAAAACTATGTGGTATATTCCCTCATACATTTAAATTTTAAATTCCGATAAATCATTTACTACCCGATATCCATATATATACAGTACAGCTCGAAATTCCTTGAGAACTGAACTTTCTTTGTCAATTCTCAAAACGAGTAAGGTTCAGGTTACAAGCAAATATCCCTTGTTCCAGAATAAGTCCTGTCATCCTCAGGAAATGGGATCCATCGTCGGGCGTGGCAGATAGCGGAGACTGAAAGGGTTTTGTTCGGACGCGGATTCAAAGTCGTAGAGACATGGGATACTATAAAACTTAGGAAAACTTAGCGTACAAAATCGCCAAGAAGAATGAAATTCATGCGAAATACAAAGTTAGGTAAATAAATATGGCATCAAAATTAAACCAGACTAAAGTTGTGAAAGTCAATATGAAAGGATATTGGTCCACATAATTTATTACTTAGTAATTATTAGGCAGTACGTAAATTAACGTAAACCAAAATCTATGTAACGAACAGATGTTAATCCGAGGAGGTGAGTTTGTATATGTAGTTTAGTATTTAAAACCTTAATAATATAATATAGAATATATTTATTTTGGCAGTGTTACTATATTATTCTTACAACACTTTGTACCATACAGTTAAACACATTATTTATTAAATTATACCTTGCATAAACTTTCTGACGTATTCCTGAACACAACACCTTCCATAGAGTTTAGTTCAATGAATCTATTTAGTAAAGGTTAGCCTCAATTTTGTAGTGATGTAAAATTTTCCAATCCACCGGCTGAGCTCAAAGGCACTCACATGTGAATATTGGCCAGGCTAAGCCTCATGAATTATGTAGCTACTGAAAATACTTACACGTGTCTTTTACATCCTTTAGATTAAAATTTTAATATTAACGTCCCTCGGAGCAAAAATGGACTACAAAGGTTTCGGGGATTTAGGATGAAGCGGGCAAATTAGAACGAGACGTTTAATTTTAGCGAGGTTCCTTTGGATAGATTATAGTCAAAGGTGTACAGGAATGACCTCATTCTCTCATGGGTACTGCCTTATCTGGTGAAATTTGATCAAAGTCCTTTGTATATAGAACTGACCAATCAAGCCTATTAACGAAAGGATTAGAGTAAAAAATCATGAATGATTAGAATATCTCCACATATAGCAGTCAGTAGCTACTTAAACAAATAGATAAAAAAATAAGATAAACAAGTTCGATTGATTATAAAGTATTTCAACTGTAGTTAATAGATTGTTCATCTCTCAGATGTGCCGAAATGTCGTACAATACGTTAGCTTGTCTCTCACTAAGAAATTGCAAGGTATGTGCTTACTTTAAATATACCTGTTCAAAAATAACAAGCACAACACCAATGTTAACTCCTGAACAAAAGATACACGTTCAACAAGCCATCAATGTCGAATAATTTGAATAAAATATTCATACATACATACATACACATCACGCCTGATTCCCTGTAGAGGGGTAGGCAGAGATCACGGATCCCCATTTGTCTCGATCCTGACAGACCACTTTCGCTTCATTGACATTCATACATCCTCTCATACACTCTCGGCGGTTATAGGTACTCCTAACGTCACCTTTTTTCAATATAGCGTCTATCTGACTGTTATATGTCTTATTAGGCCGGCCCCTACGTAACCGCCCTTCCACTTCACTCATATATATTCCTTTTGTCAATCTGCTATCATTCATCCGCATAACATGTCCAAACCATCGAAGCATGCCCTTTTCAATCTTAGTCACTACATCTTCTTTCAAACCGCAACCTTCCCTTATCACACTATTTTTAATTCTATCATTCAATGTTACTCCTAACATGCTTCTCAGTGACCGCATTTCGACGGCATTGATTCTACTTTCATGCTTCTTTTGCCATACCCAACTTTCACTACCATAAGTCAATGTTGGAACCAGCACAGCCCTATGAATAGCCATACGTGCCGATTGAGAAATCAACTGGCTACCCATAACACTATACATAGCCCCATTAATCTTATTACCTGCACACACTCTACGTTCAATATCTCCCTCACATTTTCCGTTACTAGTAAAAAGTGTTCCCAGATACACAAAATCATTCACTTGTTCGACTCTTTCATTATCTATGTCAATCTTGCACTCTGTCTTGCTAAGTCCCTCCATGACCATTACTTTCGTTTTATTTACATTAATTTTCATTCCTTTCCTCTTAAGGGACTCATTCATGCAAGTGACCATCTCCTGCAACTCACACGCCGATGATGCAAGAAGAACCTGATCGTCAGCGTACAAGAGGCATTTAATGATCAACTCGCCCATACGCAATCCTCTGTCACTTTCTTTCAAATCAGTCAAGCAACTATCCATGAACAGATTGAACAGCCACGGCGAAGCTACACAGCCCTGCCTCACACCCTTTCGGATACTGAACCAGTCTGAGTAGGCCCCATTAACCCTAACACAGGCTCCCGAATCCATATATAAAGACTTTAGAGCCCGTATTAAGGTACTGCCCAAACCAAACGCAGATAGCGCCCTCCACAAATCGTTCCGAGATACACGATCATACGCCTTTTCCAAATCTATAAAAGCACAGAAAACCTTTTGGTTCTTCGCCAAAAACTTTTCAGCCACCTGGCGTAAGGAAAAAACCTGATCAGTACATCCCATTCCCTTCCGAAAACCTGCCTGTACATCCCATATCTTGGTTTCAGTCTCACGAACAACTCTTTCAATCAATACTTTTGCATATATTTTTCCGACGATGCTCAGAAATAAAAATATTCGTAATCATTTAATTCCCGTTGTTTGTTAGACGGGGTCGTTTCCATAAATATCGACAACCCTTCGAACAAAGCGAACACAGCATTCAGATAATAAGGACCGCTTCGACAGGCTCCAATGCATTCATGAATTAATTTGAATGTTGATTAAAAGATATCTGAATAAACAGAGCTGTTGCGATAGCGAATTATGTCCGTTTGTGTTGGCAGATGCTGGTTAAGCTTCAGTGACGGTTTCTGGGAAAATTTAATTATGTTACTACGAATTAAAATTGTTGAAAATTTTCAACGGAAAAATATTAATCGCACGATTAAAATTACAGTCATTTAGTTTGTATTATATGTTTGAAGACTACCTTTATTTTAATATACCTACTACTGTGGCATTGAAATAAATCATATTTTAATAAATATGCGCCATCAGAAATTCATATAGCACTTTTCCGCTATAGTTTTGCAAATTGAAACCATTGCATGCATACTTTCAGCTCAGAATATTAAACTTGTTAGCGATGCTGTTGTCAATGAAAATTTTCCAATCATATCATTGCTTATTTTTCTTTCGTATGCGAATTTGGAAATTTCATTTCATCTAATACCATTCCAGCTAATGTTTTGTCTGAGCGTGTGGGTACAGACAATAACATTTCAGTATGCAAATCAATTCGATACAATTCAAGCGATGTATGGTTCAGTTAACTGACTAGCTGTGGATATAAGTCAGTCTTTGCTACGAATGAAAATAATATAATGTAGTTACTACCTACTACGTTATCTTTTGTTTAGACTAGATTCATTTTAATTTAATACTAGCTTATACATCTGTTACTATTTTAAGCAAAAAGATAATGTATAGTTATTACATAAATATAAGTTCAGGTCCTTCAATCCCTTCCAAGGTTAACAGAATCTCGGAAACAGATTATTATCTCCCAAGAGACTTTTTAGGGTGAATATTGGATATCGTATGGAACATTGATGACAGCTTGTTAGCCCTTGCCCAATAGATTTTATAATGTCATTAACCTGAACTAAAAAATGGTGACTAAGCTAACCAGTAAAAGGCTGTAATTAAACCGAATTCGTTTTTTGCATTTCGTTGCAAAACCGAAATTTGCCAGGTTAGCTGAAACTTTTACAAATATGGCCAAAACGTGCAATTGAATAATTTTGCAATTATAATAACCTGTAGGAAAATAACACTATATGATATGCAAAATAAAATTCAAATTACCCTAATATTCTAGTACTTAAGCATCGACGATTTTTAATCCGTAGAGATTGGTAAGTATTAATGTTATTCTTTCTAGATTTTAATAGCCGTTCAAATTACTTTATAATATGTACGAGATATTAATTATAAGTAAATATGTGAAATGTCAAATTAATTGACTTGAAGAGCTAGCTATTATAAATAGTATGTTTGTGTGAAGAAGCAGAGGAATCAAAACCTGTTCGCTTTTCACCAGTCGAGTAAAAGTACAAAATTCAAAATGAAAGTATTTATATTATTATAGGTACCTGATATTAGAACAGCTTGCCTGCCGCATGTGACGTCAATATCGAGCAAACATGAATCGAAATCCTTGTACACATTAGCTGTATACACTTCAAACCGAGAGCTTAATAGGAACATCAATAATTCACGTTAGCAAACCACTCTATTCACTATTTCGACCCTTAATGTATAACTTAAGTAATTCCTACATACCTGTGCTATCTGGGACGTAAATAATGCTAACTAGCTGCCGTTCCTCCCGGCATGTCGTTAGACGAGTAAGAGACTAGGGGTAAATGGAATATATTGGGCTAGAAGCTAGCAACCTGTGACCAATGTTCCATATGAGATCACAACCCTAATGTACATGGTAAAAGCAGCCAAGAATATATTATATCCCCAAGGTTATGTCCGTCTCGATAGGGATTAAAGGACTTGAATGTATATGTATGTATGTACCCAAATACTCAAGTAAACATCCTTAATCTAGTATTTACTCGAGTATGTAGTTCCAAAATACTTAAGTACCAAAACTAAGAACGCCTCAGATCTTAGTACCTTTTGAGATTGTTCTTGCATTATGAATTAACTAATCCGGGCTTTGGATGTTTCCACGCTGAATTATTGAAGGAGGCTTTTATTTACTGAGACGTAAATGATACTTAGGATGCTTGCGTGACCTTGGGTTGACTTTGGCACTTCAATTAGGCAGTTTCCTGTGTTGGTCCCCTTAGTAAGTGTTCCGGAATTAGTTACCTGTTTTCTGATCTACGATAGCTTGGGAAATTGTCAACAATTATGTATTTTTTGTACCTATATTGCATATTATAATGGTGAATAGTTTGTAAACAAACCTTATTTGTTTACAAATATTTTATGTTGAATATTGTTCAAGTTGACGATACTTTTTAGTTCAGTAACACAAAAGGTTTATGGAATCTTTATCCTCTTTTCTAGATTATAATTATTAAAGTTACAAATAAAAGAAAAATACAAGCTACATCTTAAACATATAATAAATCATATCAAATTAAAATTAACATACACAAACCCTTGTAAACTAATCTAGATAAATCGCGAACACTGTAACCTGTACGAAAGCTGCCGTATCCATCCTGCTCACATCTACATATTGATCTCTGTCCGCATCCCACAGGAAAGCGACCGCGTTGTTATAACTCTGACTATTGTTCTCACCTATAGTACACACAGTTATGTATCTATATCTGTCAAATTTGAACATTTTCATTGCTTTCGTAACTTCGCTTGAGATACGCAACGCGAGGTTTGTTGAGAACTGAAAAAAACATATATAGATTAAAAGAGTTTTAAACTTTAGCGATTATTTACATACATACACATCACGCCTGATTCTCATTCTTATTTTGATTATTAACGTAATAAAAATACATTTGCGAAATACATCGAACTATACGGTGAGGAAAAACATCGAGAGGAAACCTACCTGTTCCCCGAACGGTCAAGTCAGTGCTTTAAATGGCGACATCTGGTCAACACGTGGGTTCGAGGTGTCCATAGAATTACTACCCTCGCAATTGCAGAGATGGAAACCTGAACCTCTTACTACCCCGCAAGGGTTAATGGTTGTGAACGCGTTTGTCTTTTTTTTATTACTTACTCTATCAGGTCAATATGAGGGTCTTCTGTCACATCAGAATGTTATTGGGAAAAAGATGTAGGCTATTTAGCTTTATTGGAATTATTAGACATACCTTACAGCCTAGTTTCTTTCAGCAGTCACCGCATGCTAGTGATAAAGGCATACATATATTTATTCCTCTATTTCCCTAAGGGGATAGTCAGCGAGAAAACAAAAATATGTGTATATAGGCAAAACAATAAAATTAAAATTAAGACAGATAATTACAATAAACTCCAGTTCCAAACCAATATATAACTTTTGCTTCAGTTCGTAAACCTACAATGAGTGGATTGAACGTTGCGAATATATATAAGACTTATTTTATAAACTTATATAAATTATTTCAATCAAATTTATCATATTTTTTTATAATAGTTGAATGCCGGTAATTGTAAGGCACAACGATTAAAATAAAAGAAAAACTATTGATGAAAACAATAAAGTAGACTGCATACATACGCGTTCACTATACTTTTTCCCATCAAAGAAAGAGTCGACCAAGTTTTCTATCACCTTCTTCGCTGCGTGCCGGTTAAAAGGATTTTTAGAGTTCAATTGATAAGTGTTCATTAAGTTCAGAACAACTTTCTTGAATTCCAGCCCACCCTGCAGGAAACAAAGTTGTGAAGATAAAACTTATGTACATTCATCAAAACAAAAAATCCGAGCAATGGAAAAATAATACTTAATATTACGACGACTTTTATAACGACGAATTGAAAGTCAAAACCAGACAAACCAAACAGACAAATACTTTCAAGACTATCAATCCTTGCGAGGTAGTCAGACGTTCGTGTGTCTATTTCCGAAAGTATACAGTAATTTTATGGCCACCTCGAACCCACGTGTTTAAAGAGAAAGTCGTAAACCGAGTCGCCATTCACAAACACTGACTTAAAAGCCTATTATTATTTTTACCTAAATCAAAACTAAAGGATAATTTCAATTATAATAATAAACATTACTTTATCGCTAACGGTGAGGGTATAAACATCGTGAGGAAACTTGCCCATCCCTCGGGATTAGTAATAGCCAGTGCCTTTATACGGCGATACGGTTTACTACCTATCACGTTAGGTGCTGTCTATCTAGTGAAACACGGGCCTCGAGTGACCCATACCTAACATGCCTTCGAAATTTCGGAGATGGGAACTCCAGACTTTGATAAAAAAAGGATTAAAATGTATTTACGCGAGTCGTGAAACATATATATATATGGGTTATTTAATATAACGATAAGACAAACGACAAACGCGTTCGTCCATTAACCCTTGCGGGGTAGTCAGAGGTTCAGGTGTCCATCTCCGCAATTGCGAAAGTAGTAATTCTATGGCCACCTCGAACTCACGTGTTGACCAAATAGTCAGTACTCAATGTGACAGGTGGTCAGCCAAGTCGCCATTTACAAGCACTAAGTATTATCTGTTCGGGGAACAGGTAGGTTGTTTTTTCCCTCACCGTAGTATTCGACGCATTTCGTAAATGTCTTTTCAGTGGGATAATAATAAGCTTACCATTGATGGTCTTTCAGCAATGCCCGAGACTGCTCCGAAGCCGAAAGAACTCCTCGGTAATTTCACCGTACTGCCCACGGCGGTCGCTGGTTTCATTCCACTCTTACGCCGTTGTTCATTCATGACGGATATGGAAACCTTACTTTTCTTGGTTTCTGTTATAACATCCATGGGTAACTTGGAGGCGTTAGGAATGGACATGGTGGTAAGAATTGGCAGGCACAAAGATAAGTTTCAATTGAATGTACAGTTTCAGTTTGAAACGCTATGTAGCAAATAAATTAATCAGAATAATAAGTTATCTAAATTCAAGTAATGTTAATCGAAAATTTTAAATAATCATAGAAATGAAGTTAATAACTTGTAAAATGTATTATGAAACACAGATAAAACATAACACTAAATCCTAAATGTCAGTTATTTATAGTCTATGGAAATTATTGTTATTGTGCACTAACATCATCTCCTATATGTCCATTTTAAATTAACATACATACAGTTCACGCCTCCATGTCCCCAACGGGATAGGTAGAGACTATCGATCGCCACCTGGAACGATACTGCCAAATCTTTTTCCCCTTATTCACACCAATTAACCTTCTCATCATACATACAGCATACTCTTCTGTTATTCACACTACGTATACCCGTATCATAAACTAACATCATAGCTTATTTATGGGATAATCATCCATATTTAATCTTCGTCTTCTTCTTAGAGTGCCTCTCCAACTAGTGGAGGTTGGCAGTCAGCTCTGCATACTCCTTTTTGTTCTTAGCAAGGCGGAACAATTCGGCGGCACTTGCAATCCCCGTCCATTCGCGGATATTCCGCAGCCAAGACTTTTTCCGACGGCCACGTCGTCTCTTTCCGGCAACTTTTCCCATCATGATGAGATGCCTAAGCACATGCCCCAGGTATGCGACCTTTCGCTGTTTGATGGTCTGCAAAAGCTTGCGTTTCTGACCGACTCGTCACACACATCACACGACAGCTTCATATGAATAAGGTTTAAATCCATATTTAATACTACTGCTATAATACTAGTGCTTCATTGAGCAGAAAGACAAGTAGTTTACATTTTATTTACAGCTCCACAGCAAGGAAATACAACTTTCCTCATAAACGTACGTTCCTATTTGATACATTATGCCATCCAGTACATATGTCTCTTGTTTTTGGGTCAACGAAAACATGGCGTGAATACAAAGCAGCTCGTTCGAAAATACAGGTAGAGGCACCCGAACCTTTCGTCTTTGCTGGGGTATCTTTCATACTTACCGATGAAAATATGTATATTTTCTAAATAAATAATTTTATTTTTAAAAATTCCTTATACAGTACCGAGGTAGTCTGTCTGGATGGTATCGTAAACTAGTAAACCTAAATCCTCAAAATTACATTTTAATATGTCACGTGCTAGTCTGAATCGTAAAAAGAATGTTATTTAGCTGCCATTCCTCCCGGCATGTCGTGGTAGGCGACTAAGGGACTAGGGGTAAATAGAAATTTTGGTAAATAAAATTCGTCAATGTTCCATTATGACATCGCAACCCCTAATATTCATACAAAAGATCTCCTAGCTTCTGTCCACCCCGAAAGGGATTAAAGGTTTTAAATATACATTAATATGTACTATGATATTTCCTGAGTATTCATCCTAATGTTAAAATAGCTTTTAATAATTCATTGCAACAGTTTTTAAAATAGCGTTGATTGAGATCAAGATAAGAATGACAACAATACGTATAGTATTATTATATCAAGTGCGATTATTGAATTAGAAATTTTGTTCTTGTTCGCTCTTTTACATAAATTAAAAAAACTACCATTTACACATAGCCCTGATTTCAAACCCACGCTCAGTGATGACATATTATTAAACTGTAAAAAAATCGGTCCCTTAAATCGGCAAGTGTGAACCTTATGCATACGTCAATAGTTCTTTTGTGTCTCTCACAGAGGGCGTGTATGACTAGGTGGTAATACCGACCTTTTATTTTGATCTGACGTCAAAAGAACGCCCTGGAATGGCTTTGTACAGCGAGCCGAGCCTGAATTAAAATTTACGTTACACTGAATTTCGGCGTAAACTATTTTCGGTGAAGGCGCGTTGACACCCGTCCTGTTTCGAATACCGAAGCTACGCTACGAGAGAGTGGATGGATGACCTGATTAACTTTGTGCTGTTGATTATAATAAGTACGTTATTATCTATTTGATACTACAAGTAGTCTATTAATTATACTTTTATACAATTTAGCATTATCAACTCATATATCACTTACATTCATACATCATGCCTCTACGTCCCTAACAGGATAGGCAGAGACTATCGATTGCCATAAATCTTTCTTGCTTCACTCACACCCATTATAACCCTTTCATACACGCTCTTCTGTTTTTCACGTTACGCATACCCGCCTTAAGAAGTGATACGTATACTTATGTGATTTCAATCATTTCCGTATGACAGCAATGAAGATTTACATTGCTCAAACCTATATTGACAAGAAAATGTCAGTTGCATCATCCTAAATATAATTTACTAAAAGTTATATATTCTTTTCCAACAGGGGAGGCCTATGTCCAACAGTGGATTACTTCAGGCTGATGATGATGATGATGATATATTCTTTATCAATGGCATCATGGCACCTATATTTTTACTTACAGTGATATTATGTCTCTACGGATTAAGGAACGTGAATGTATATTTATGTATGTGATTATTACGTCGTAAAATATAGATGCAAGGCAACCAAACCTTTCTTACCGTTGACAAAATTTGACACTGTAACTAAATTTAAAAACATCGTCCTACCCTTAGAGTCCTCTTAAGTGAATTAGACAATTCAGGAACAGGCTCAAAGCTAATGGACCATTTCGAGTAATAGGCCATTTGAGAGTTATAATAATAATTGATTCTCCAGAAAAGGTTTATTGAAAACAGCCATCTGTTGAGATAACACAGTGGAATAAGATACCTTAGGTTTTTATTAATAAATTCTGGATTGTTCAATTTACTTGAATACACAATATGTAACAGCTTTATATTTATTGTATTTTGTCATAGGGATACATACACATTCACGTCTTTTAATCTGTTTTGGGTTGAGCACAACCTTTGTCCTCAGTTTTTAGCATACTAGTCCCTTAGTCACATGATACGACAGAGAGCTAGTCAATATTCTTTATATATCCCATCAAGCCCGGGCCAAGAGATGTATGTATATATATTTAGACTAAATGAACGACATAATTATATTATGATGAGCATTTATTTCGAGAATGCATTCGTACTTCTGATAGCTTACAATAATCATACCCAACTTAATCTCAACATATGCAGATCAATATGGACACATTCCTCTTGAGCTGTGTGTACGTAACTTGAAAAACAGAATAGTGTGTGTGATAAAGTTAATGGGTATGAATGAAGCAAGAGAGATTTAGCAGGAAGGGTCCAGGCGGCGAACGATAGACTCTGCCTATCCTGTAAATGTATGTATGTTAATCTCCTCCCATCCCAGAGATAAAGCAACGTCAGTACTTAGTATATTTACATAAAACGAACTAATTTCATATCATTCCCTTACATCAACAAGCGCACTTCAATTTTGAAAACTGCAGCACGAAATATGAATTGCACTTACATAACTGAGTATTTCGGTAATACAAAAGACGTTCATCAGTCATTCAACCCTTCAATGCAGTGCAACGGACCCTTGTAAAATTAAACGTTTTGTTTGATCAAATGCAAAATGCACCACTATGCATGCACTGCGGAATATTTAAGAGAGTTCCTAGAGATGGAATATGTCAGAAGCACGCTCCTTGATTCATGCAAAGTTGTCGAGAATATTCCTAACTAGATAGTTTATTTAAAGGTTTCTATTGAGTTATAGAAAACATACTGGGTAATTTTATTTTTATTCGAGCTGTTTTTTAATAAATAGTCATGGAGCATTGCGAGTAAGGTAGCTTTTATATGTGTAATTATTAGTGTGCATACACACATGCAACGTGTCATGAAGTAGCTTATATAAAACGATAGAACAAATATCACTGCATAGTATAAAACAAAGTCGTTTTCTCTGTCCCTATGTCCCTTTGTATGCTTAAATCTTTGAAACTACGCAACGGATTTTGATGCAGTTTTTTTTAATAGATAGAGTGATTCAAGAGGAAGGTTAATATGTATAATAACATCCATTAAATAGTGGAGTAGGCTATATATTTTATACCCGTGCGAAGCCGGAGCGGGTCGCTAGTTGTAATATATGTGTTTTTTAATATTTTTTGGATTGTGTTAGATTTTTCACTTGCGTATTCTAGTTTAACTGTGACAATCTTGTACTTTTATTTAAGGAAAAAATACACTCGTTTTTACACAGATCACAAAAGAAAGATAGATCAAGTCCCTTATTGCAAGTCTGTGGAAAAGATTCCACTAAATTTGAGGTTAAGTTTTAACATGAGCAACTCAAAAAGCTATCTAATAAAGCTTTGCCTGATAACAGGATGACTTAGGATGTGCTGGAAGCAGTATTATTAAAAGACTTTCTTTTACAAAATGATTGTACTGTCAGGAACAAACGTTACATGTTACGGTACGTTCATATGGAAACTTCATAATTGAACTGACATACACATTTTATATTCATTTTATCTTATATTCAATTCATTAATCACTATAGTATTTTCATCAATAATACCTAAAAACAAAAAATTCTGAATTTCATATTTCCAATCAAGGTATGTTTAAGCAATCATCACATAAGTCCACGGCATTAAAGTAATAGAAATTCACATGAGCACTTTCTCATTATTCATATTAAGTTAGGAAGAAAATATATTTAACTAGATAGATAATATGATATTTAATTATTCCAATACTCAGTTATTGTTATGTTTTGACTTGTTTAATAAATGAATATTATTAGGACATACTGTCATAGCAACATGCATACATATTAAATTAATCTACAGCAGAATCCTATACATACATATTAGATTAATCTATACCAGGGCCTTCTATAATCTTGTCTCAAACAAATGAATACAAAATAGACTAATAATAAATATAAAAATAATTAAAAAATTAGAAAATGTAATTACAAACACTTTTGTAGCTACCAGTACACCAAGACATGTAAAAGGATCGTATCAAATATAAATCTTTCGTAGCCAAGCGAAGGCTCTATGTGCAAGTGCAAGGAGGTTCGTCAACCTTTTTATAGATCTCTTTGCTTGAATTGCATGAGATAACACAGTTTGCTTTAACTTCGTTTGCTCGTTTCGCCAGAACTACCTTATTACATGAGTGGAACGCCACTGAAATAACAAATAGTGTGTTTTATCGATCGATGTTGTTGTCTTAGAATAGATAATTATACATAAATACACATTTTTCTACGTAGTGAAAAGTTAAGTGTTCACTTCACACTATATATGTATGTATGTGTGATATCTATTTTTTTTAAATAAGATTAAGAGAATAGCCATTTTCAGGGTTATGTTTATAAGAGATTAGTCAATTTCAGGACTATGTTTGTAAGGTAATAACAACTTTGGTGTACGAATAATAACCAATGAACCAACTCGGCGTTGTTATATAGCTATATAGGGAGTACTATTTAACAAAAAACAATACAGCCTAATTAAAATCTAGATTTTTATGAATAGAATATACTTCTGATGCACCCTTTAACGTCTTAGGGTATGAAGACGAAGCAGTATATCAATACCAGTTGCTTACTAGCTCTTTTATATACACGATCATTAAAAAGGTTTTGTTGTTACCGAATTTTACATACCTACCTCAATAAAACATCATTCACAACAAATCCATCACATTAAATTTTTCTTATTCTTCAATATTTGTTAATTTGTATACATTACGTTTACGTTTTATGCTCTAAATATAACGTAGAATAATATGTTTTAATATATTTTTAATATTCATTAATGTATGTTTATTTTTAAAATCAATTCAGTGACAAATATCCAATAACGAATGACACTTAATACACAATACAAATTTATCTCCTTTATTCTTGACGAAACAGCCAACCCACAAATAACCACACAGCTCGCGTGTAACGATTACCTCCTTGATACAGGAAGAAGAATATTAAAAATACTTTCCCAAATAAAGTACCTCCACACGCTTACATTTTATTCACTGATCCCACGAGTATGCTCGGCGGAAAGGCCCCATTCATATGATACTACTTTTTCCGATCCATGTATCACGCGTTCCTAAATCAGAGAGCGTAAAAGGTCAATGAGGCAAAAAAGATTTGCTCCGCTGAGATCACTTTAGAACGCTCAACTGGAGGCAAGGAGACATGAGGAAAGAGAACCGATGACGTATTGCGACCTACATATGGCTCTAAACGCACCTTTGGGTATGATTTTGACGACTTCCGTGGCGCGATCGGTTAGACACTGAACGCTAATCGTGAGGTCCTGGGTTCGATTCCCGGTGGAGGCAGAGTAAAGAACTACACTTTTCTACTGATTTCCAGTCTGGTCGTTGATTATATATGCTATATATGTATTTATCTATATAAAATATGTATACATTTCTTAAATATACGTTGACTAGTACCCTTTACACAAGTCTTAAATGTACTAACCAAGGTTCACTTATTATTATAGACCTCTATTGGTTGTTCTTCTTAGTGAAGTGTAAGGTCGATTACGTAGGGGCCGGCCTAATAAGACATATAACAGTCAGATAGACGCTATATTGAAAAAAGATGACGTTAGGAGTACCTATAACCGCCGAGTGTGTATGAGAAGATGTATGAGTGTTAATGTAGCGAAAGTTGTGTGTCAGGATCGGGATAAATGGGGATCTGTGATCTTTGCCTAATATATAAAATACATACGGCGTGATTTGTATGCATGTATGTATGTTTCTTCCACGAACTGTAGTTCTTGGAACATGGAATTTCATAACTTAGTCCCAAGTTAGCTAGAATTGTATCCTAGTTACAGCGTACTACCTACAGTATGAATACTTGTTGTTAGAACGATAGGGCTAAATTTACATTAACTTACAACTCACGAATATTAAGCATGTAACCTTTTGCGTCTAGTTTCTATTATTTTAATAATTACCTTTTTTTGATAGAACATTTCATCTTGGAGTAGCTCTATGACTCGGTTCTTATAATAGAACAAAGGTACTGGAATCTGTCTCGAGCTTATTCATACTATTTAATTAAAATACGTCATTTATATAAAACACAAAAGCAATTATATGCATATATTACGAATGCATCAGCTCTACTATCAACAAAAATATTTGAGGAAAACATATCTGTATCTTGGAAGTGCCTTTTTTATTGTATTAATCAAAGACAGGCTGACTACTATTTAATCAACCATTTTATATCTGGAAAAGAATTCTAATTATCCTGCAAATAGTTCTGCAATAAGCTCTTTTCTTGCTGCAAATGAAAATGAAAAAATAAGTGAGTCTAACAATACAACTCCTAACTTATTTCGATATTTATGAGTGGTCTATTTTCTTATTCAGTCCTATACACTTCTATTCTCAAAGCGCAGGTACCAGGAGATCATAAGTTTGCAAGAGGTAGTGCTCTCTCGCTAGGAGCAAGAGACTTTGCACTTTATGAGCGGTCCAGCAGGGCAGCCACCTTTCCTAACTATATTACATGTAGTGGGAACTACAGAGCTCAGAAATGTAATCCTGTCTAATCGGAAACTCACTTGGAATAATATTTTTTATTTAAAATGTGCCTTTTAAATATAAAATGTACATATTTAATATGAATTATAGAGTGGGTAGTAATATGTTCATACATACATACACATCACGCCTGATTCCCTGTGGAGAGGTAAGTAGATCCCCATCTATCCCGATAGTAACAAACCACTTTCGCTTCATTGACACTCATACAACTCATCATACACACTCGGCGGTTATAGGTACTTCTAACTTTAGTCTGAATGTGTTAGCCTGAAATGTTAATGGGATGCTATATTATGTTAATTCTGTTTATAAAAGGCTACAGTAAAATGGTATCTCTCGCTTCAAGATTTAGTAACCTGTCACTAATAAATATAATCGATTAATTTGTTTATTAAGTTCTGTGTACCCCAAAGTGACTCTATTGAAAAGGTTAACATTAATTCTAATTACATACATAATAATAATGTATCATACGTGTTACCTTAGGGAGGCCTACGTCCAGCAGTGGACTGTCATAGACTGATTGATTGATTGATTGATACGTGTAATTGTCATAATAATATGCATATACACAAGACACGTGTAGTACTCAAATCTACCCACGAGATGGCGTTGGTCTGTTCCACCTGGGAATACCTTAAAGGAACATGTTACCTACACCTGATATTGGGAGCCGCAAAATCAATTTGGGCATTTGGGACCTCTAAAGTTTGCGAAGGTTCTTAAGCGAAATTTCCAATTTTCCTTTCGCTCAATCAATACGGCTAATGGAATTGTTGGCGTTATCGTAGCGAAATTGAGTGTGAATCATTTATCGATAGGATTTGCTCAATTGGCCCATAAAATGCAAAAAGATTGACGCCGTAATTGCATTGTACAGTTCGTTAACGATGGAAATAATAAGGGTCGGTCAGGCTTTTGCGTGATGATGAACTGAGATTTGCGAAATAAAACATAATGTCTTTCTTTTACGATTTTTTTAATTCTATTGATAATTGTATAGTTATAACAATAATTTATCATATTAATTTTACTATTGTGAGAATATTTCTCTGAACATATATTACTTCAAAATTGTAATAGATAGTAACACTATTTTTACATGTACTTAATACCATATATGTATTTCTATATTTCTCACAACTTCAAAGTTTTGTCTCGGGAACCCTACCACCCTCTGACAGAACTACAAAGATATTTAGAACTACAATTTAATTTTCATTTGTTTTTTTAAGTTTATTACTTTAAAGTACATATTCCTTATTTTTTCTAGCAGGGCACTGAAGCATCCAATATCTTTTAAATAAATAGTTACAACAGCACAGTCGAACACTAAAGACGTTGTTTCAAGGACTCAAAGGCAAACTTGGCTAGGTTTTCTTAGTTAACGTCGGTTCGCTTAATGAACTCAGATCTTTGTCATTAAAGAGCAGTCAAAAGCTCGAAATGTCATCTGCAGGTAAGTTTTGAACAAAGACAGATAACACTCGGATTAGAATAATCTAGAAATGCACAGCATCTGTCTAGCAATTACTAATTGAAATTTTCATTCGGAGCTTAACTAAGCAGCGAACCTTGTAGTTAAAGTTCAACTGAAAGATCTTTTACTATGGTATGTATAATAGAATATTCATTATTGAAATGCCCTTTCGTATAGCGTTGAGACAAATAACATGACTGTAAGAACTTACATTTATTTAGATATCATCCCTATCAATTGACACATGAACAAATCTTATTAATTTTTACTTATCTGTTCACAGAAAAGTTTCATAATATTCTTGTTCTACTACAAGAAAAATTACATAAAACATTTTATCTAAGTTCGTCTTTTATCTTCTCCCAAAATAGAAATTAATAACAAGCAATCATGGAAGTAACATAACATGTACGTTAGACTTTTCTTTTCGTGTTTCTATAACAAGCTATAAAAACTCTTTTCTTTAGACTCGTTTTAAACGTGTTGCCAGCTTTTCGTATTATTTCCCAAGACCTTCAATTTCAAGGCCAACAATTTGCATGCCTAAGTGGCTGAACAGAAATAAATGGAGGAACAATTGGTATTTTGCGTTCGTGATACAAAACCTACTGTAGAAAACGAATACTTGTGTTAGCACAGCCATAAATAGTTAATGAGGTACTCGTATATTTACGTTTCACCTTTATAACTAATAAACCCACGCCTTTGTTTCATAACTGAAACTACATAATGTAGCAAGGAATGCTAATTAAGTAGTTAGGTAAACTTTTGGCATCCATACGTCAGAGTTCAAAATAAAATTATTTAATTCATCGTTTATAATAATAATAGTAAAAGCGTTTATTTAAACCACAAAAACATACACAATACAAAATATTTACAATTAAAACTTACAAACTAGGGGATAAAACTTGTGCAGGTTATTGTCACAGCAAAAGGGTTCCAACTCAGCTGGGTATGTTAAGTTTGATAGCAAACGCAACGCTGGTCTTATGTCGGAACCATAATCAAATCTTATCCTTTATATGTTGTGATTTCCTCAAGAATTTGAGTCACCATGTGAAATCATCGTTAATAATAAATACACCCTTATAAACTTCTTAAGCACTGCTTATGGTTTCAAGTGGTAAGAGACATAAATGGAATGTAATTAACTCCCGTTCTGTTCATCACACCATTAACCTCAGTTAAGTTTTGATTGTTGTGGGGCGACAGGGCATGGTTAATCCTGAACTCGACGTCTTAACCAAACCATCCATCAGTAAACGTAACTAAGCAGCTTAACGATACGTTCTAACCCCTTACTGCTCTTTGAAATGTACTTACAAGTAGGAAGAATTCATCTTATCCATACAGAAAAGTATACGGCTAAAAACATCAATATTTTGTTAAAAGAAATATTTATGAAATATTTCTTATTTTTACTTCTGATTTTAGCAAGTTACGTTAAAGATCTTTGTCCTTCTGTTGATATTTTCATAACCACTATAAACCCGAATTTATCAAGATAATTTTCAAAACATCAATTTTGTGCACCCTTATAAAGCCTGCAACTACTCTTTGATACAATCTTACGTTTCCCATGGAATAGCAACATCAATTTATTAAAGGTCGGTGAGCACAGCTTCGAATGTCACATCTTCTATCCACGTAATATGTTTCCGTTAATCTTTGTTAGAGATTATACAAAGCCCTAATCTTTCAGAGGGGAAACGCTACGGCTTATCATCGCGGTCTTCAACTCGGCGACCAGAATGTGAAGAGCTCCTGTTTCGTAGATAAATTAAGCATGTAGTTAAGGATGTGAGTGTCGAGTTATAGTGGTGGGTTGGGAAGACGGCGAATTTCATATCAGATGAGCGATTTAAGTGATGGCGTTGATATTGATATAAGTTGTGTTTCTGCAGGCAAAGGTCTGTATAACCGGCTATATTAACTGTTAGATATCTAGTATGTGTGATTATTAAGTATTAAATAACGTGTATAACGTGAACACGTGTTATTTCAAGAGCCGAAAACATTCTCTAGATATTATTAATTTAATCTTTTCATAGCAGTAGGTAAAAGTAATGCTCTTGCTCAATTTTAAGAAAGTCAAAAGTGTTGTTTTATAATACAACTTATACACTATATACACCATATGTTATTATCCTCATTCAATAATTTTCAGCTATTATTAATAAGTTAGTTAGTATTTACAACTTTTCGTATAGAAAATCCTGAGGACCATGATATAATACCCCAAACAATACAATCATAGTTTAACGTAATTCATTCACAATTCAACGCTACCCAATAGTACCCCGTACTAATGAATGAACTTGGTAACAAAGTAAATACGAGGTCACGAGCATTCCTGCCTCGCCCAGTTTGCCTAAGAGCTACAAAAGCTTACCCAGCTGGTTAATATTTGATCTGGCAGGACCCAGGCCACTTTCTTAAGGCTGGCAACGTAGCACATACTGCTTTGTTTATTCAATTTGCGACTGGCAACACTGGCTTAGGAAATGCAAAGATAACTCTCTTTACATTTGACATTTCATTCAACGATTTTTTGTTAATCTTTTTGAAATCTTTTGTTTTTGTCCTGTGCGAAGCTGGAACGTAAAAAGAATGCTAACTAGCTGCTTTTCTTTCTGGCATGTCGTAGGATGTGATTAATTGACTAGGGGTAATTATAATCTATTGGACGATGGGCTAGCAACTTGTCATCAATGTTCCATTATGACATTGCAACCCCAAAATTCATGGTCATAAGTGACCCAGGAGATGTAAGGACGTGAATGTATATGTGTATATGTATGTAGGAAAATGTTTTATAGGTAATATAAGTATGTATCGTACTAGATCGTACTCAAAATTGTATCTGTTCATATCAAAGGTATACGTACCCTAGGTTCTATTTTCTTCTATCTAGAAGTTCTATTATAAGATTACCTCAGTAATATGTGAACAAGATTCAATATAAAAAGCGCTATTCTATGAAACCTACTTAATCTTGAAACCTACTTAACCTTTCAAAGCCTAGTATACAATTTCCAGGCTAAGCTTCTCCCGACTCATGAACTAGGGAAATAATAGAAAAATATCCATCATCGTTCCTACTCTAAGTAATAATGCGAACTAATGATACCAATTCATCACAGGATGTCAGCGAAGATGTACGATGTATAGCTGCTTACGGCAAATCACGTCATTTATCTCACAATATATGTTTTTTCACATATGACAACGGGGATTATGGGGTGTATCGGAGGGGAACGGAACGGAATGAAACCTATACTTCAACATAGGTATAATGTTTGACGACCCCCGAGGCGTGATTGGCTACCCACCTGGACGCTAATTGTAAGGGTTCGATTCTTGGTGGAAGCAGAGTTAAGATGTACGCTTTTTTTCTGCTTTCCAGTCTAGCTATTGATAATATGTGTATAATTTATCATTTTTATTTATCTAATTATGGTTATATTTTCTTAACTTTACTTGAATTGAACTATAACCTTGGTAAGTCTGAAATGAACTTACCAAGGTTATAGTTCAATTGAAGTAATATTGTTCTAAATATCATAAAAATATTATTATTATAATGATTATATAATTGAGTAGTTTTAAATGGTGATCGCCACCTGTCACTTTTGGTTCTGATTATCTGGTAACAGGTGTGCTTTAAATGTTACTTAAACTGACAGATTCAACTGTGGTAACTAATTTAAATTTTACATTGCCTGACAGAGCAAGTAGTTTATTGAGAACTTTGAGTAGAATAAGTACTCTAATTACGCATAGATATGTAGGTAATATAATAAACGTAATAAGTACTGTATAAGATCCAAGATTCTAGTATAAATGCGAATCACTTTTACATAAAAAAATCATGACGTACGATGATACATGCCGTAACTTAAAATGATACACATTTGTTTTCAATAATTCCTAGAATTTGTTACGTGCTGTAAGGCTATGGTAAGGTAAATTAAAGATGTAAATATATGTTTATAACACCTAAATGTATATATTTGAACTATAATAATATACTATTAAAGGAAATCAGTTGCGATTAAGATGCACAATCCGTGATAAAATATTAATCGTTGCATCGCATGGGACTTGAAATTGTAACACATAAAAAGTTAACTCATTTTAAATTACCAGTTAACACATTTAGAATAAATACATTACTGTTACCCCACTATTTCAATGTCAAAGTGTGGTTAACTTATTTAGGAATTCAGCCCTAAACTTTAAGGGCTAGTAAATCATGAACAAAATAAAAGGGTTTACAGAAAATGAATTGGGAAGTACGCGTAATTTGTACTTAATACTGCGACGTGTTATTTATTCACTTGGGCAGTTAGGATCATCCTTTTAACTTATAAGTTTCAAGATTCGGTTACTAAGCGAAACATGCAACAATTGATTTGTATTTGTGATTTAATTGTTCGCATATTCAAATATGGTTAACAACCTTTTTCTAAACATTATTGATTTAAAACGAAATAAGCGATTAAAGTATTTTTAGCAAACAGTGCTTTTAAATACAAATACTTTTTAATAAAACAAAGATGCATAGATCACACAATCTTCCAGTTATTTTAAAACGGTTTTAGAAAAACAACATTATTTGGTAACCAGCTAACGTCTCCGCATATTTTTCCGTCTCCCTATATCTGAAAACAACAAGTAAACAAAACAAACACTCAATACAAGAGGACGCCTTTAATAACAGCCGCATCCGGTACCAGGGCAGATTTATCTCCAATATTGGCTTGTTTGTTACGGTATTATTAGTATCTGTTGTCCACTGATTTAGATTTACGAGTAATGGCGACACTTTCACTAACTTTCCCAGAAACAGACTAATTGGACTGACTAGAGCTTAAGTGCCTTTTTCGCGTTTCAGTCTTAATATTATTTCTGCTACGAAAAACAGAAGCGGTATTTCAAGTATCAATAGTTCAATGGCTGGTATTTAAGTATTTTGATGTTATATTGTTTAGTTTAGAAACAGATTTAGATAATATATGTATCCAGATTGAAATAAACATTTATATAGTTATGGTGCATTAGGAAACATTTTGTTTACTATGAGAAAGCGGGTCATATTACGATAAATTAATAAAGATATCTGATAATCTTTATTTTGCCCGACGTTTCGATCCAGTTGCATAGGCCGTGGTCGCGGGAAGACCATTAGGAAACAATCTAGATATTAAACCTGCATATACCTTAATTAATTCACTAAATATCTGGAACGCAAATTCAAGTGCTCCTCGAGTTAGCAATTTAGATCTAGACCATTGAACTAAACACCAACTCAAAGTCAAAGTTCTGATATCCTGATAACAATAGTATACGAATACATTTAATATATTGTATGCATTCTCTGCATCTAGGAACTATTTAAATGCCTGACTATTAAACTACTATTATACGATTAAATCTTCACCAATTTTCTGATATATTAATTAGTTTTGTCTTTTATAAAAGGGATGTGGTAAATGAAAATTTTCTACTGAATTAAAAAATGTTTTATGTATTATATAATGCCGTAGGAGTTATAGTTTTTTTATAGACAAATGTCACGTTACATTAAGATAAATATTATTCTAATTTATGTATCTACCTTTAACGCTGTACCTTTACTTGTTTATTTTATACACGAAACCTACAGTGCATTATGCATGTCAGGTAAAGAGTTCATTGCAAGGTTGATGAACCTCTTTGGACAATCTAAGTATATCCAATGTTCTCAGAAACGGTTTCTTTTACAGACTAAAACGAATCTAGCTATTTAATAAATGTAAAATTTAACTTACTTGAGTGAGCTAATCATTAGTATTACTGATCATATAAACAAAATCTATTATTAGTACATGAATCTTAAATTACGCTATTGGAAACCTGAATAAAAATTAAATAAACAAAACCCCTGACTACGGATTTGGAGACATTATTCGTAGCACACCCATAACAAAACAATGTTCATTGTTCCCATGCAAAATAATTGCAAAATGAAAAATACTACACTAGCAATAACAGAAGTCAATATTGGTGATATGTGGGGTGCTTTATAACGCTGGCATCCGGTGTCACACGAAATGTATAGCAGATATTAACCTGAATGTTGCGTTGTTCACGGTCTACCTATTGTTTTGTACATTCATTTAGGCACGTCCTACAACATACATACATTTTCGAGGAACCGGGGGCTCAAAGAGAACCTCGGTGTTATAATAGTTACCTTGACAATAAATGAAGGTATTGTATTGACATCGATACGGTCTATTTGTGATACGTTGCTAACCTATCGCATATAGGATTCAAATAACCCAAAATTCTATAGTTATCTCAAAAGGATTGTTAGCATTTCATTTCCGTTTCATATTAGCGCGGGTTTCATTTATTCTATTATTGATGTTTGTTTTTTGTTCTATGGGTATTTGAATATTAGAAACTAATCTAATAACAACGTTATAACAGTAAGTTTTGTAAATAATAACTCCTAGGTTCCTTTCTCATTCAACAAATCGCAATTATTACATACATACAAACACACCACGCCTGATTCCCTGTAGAGGGGTAAGTAGAGATCACGGATCCCAATTTGTCCCGATCCTAACGGACTACTTTCGCTTCATTGACACTCATACTTCTCATACACACTCAGCGGTTATAGGTACTCGTAACGTCACCCTTTTAAACATGTAATCGCAATTCTTATACAATTTTTTTGCAATTGATTGCTTTTGTTTAAAGCGTTGACAGAATATGTATTCACCTCATTTTTCCCTACAAAACAATGATGTATTAAGACCATAAAACATTCGTTCTTTATCCAGTTGCCCCAGTTCCTGCATAACTCCACAGAAGCCGAGCCACGCAACGGATTCCGGTTATAAATAAGGTTGACTTAATTTATAGGATGCAATATTTTCATTCTTTTGAGGAAATGTCTAGTATACGCATTCTATCAGAAGTTATGCATACAAATGAAGCGAATAGGAAAGAAAACTAAACACGCAACTATGGGGTTAGTAATACGTATACATGTATCTTTGAATTCCATCTTAATGTTTCTTTTTTGTTATTCAATCATACACACCCTATTTTCATGTTCCTAAGTTTTTCCAAAATGAATCTTTCAAAGAGTCTACGTTTTGGTGTGAACGTGTCTGATATGTATGATAGGAAATTATTGAGGTAGTTATTTGCAATAATAAAATAAAGACCACAGTCTAATTGTCTTTTCAAACACAGCTGAAAATTAAAAAACATTATATATGTAAAGAACTACTATCCAAATATATTTATATAGCAATTTACTCAGAAACAAAAGACCTAAGCCTGAAAACAATACAACATCTAAACAATGAAACAAGCATTACTATCCAATGATTAGTCAGAACCCGTATTAAATCACCAGCATCGTTACACACATCCATCACGCTATCGTCAGCCTGAAGGTGATTGATTTGTCTGTGTTCCTAGCCAATCAAACCAGTAGGGCACAGATTAAGGCTTTTGATGAATAGTCGACTCGTTCAGTAGGTCGTGCGTCACATCCGATCGACTCCCGATTGAATAGCTTCCAAATCCAAGGCTATACTGTTTTGCAGAATCCTGATTGTGGTGGGTTAAAGAACATACTAATATATACTCGCGTTATAGTATAACGAATTATATAGGTAAGGTTTGCTCTGTATCTAAACTGACATTCTTGTATCTGAAGGAACTCTAACGACTAATCTTTGAACAATGGTTGAGTCTCTTCGAGTTTGATACCAGCTCAATTTTGTTGGAACTTTTTAAATACTATTCTCCATTGTAAATAACCAGATTCAATTGAGTCGAATCACATACATCTGCGTTTTATTACCTCTTACTGTATTTTACTGCTGCTGACATATTGTAAGAGTTAGGTACATTTTGTAACAGGTTAAAAACTGCCAGTAACATTTCTAAGTTTCTTAAATTTTCATCCCCAATAACAGGACAAAAGTATCAAAAGAAATCCAAAAACAGCTTCCTTCTATTCCGAAAATTCCCGAACAAAATCTCTCATTATACGTTAAACGATTCGTGAATTCACCCCTTCTATAATAATCACTTGTTTGGAAACCCTTTAAGCTTCCTTAAATAGATCGTTTGCTCTATCTGTTGGTCATTCAAACGAGATGCTTACGAAATGGGGCGCAAATCCCGAACTGCTGGTCAGTAATGGCCGTCTTTATGGCCTCACTATTCTGGTCACACCTCTGGGTAACGTTTTATTGAGGGTGACTCAACTTTACTTAAATAAGATCTTGAAAGGGTGGGATAACTTAGTATGAAATAGTATGGGGTTGTTTTTGTATGTTTTTATATTTAAAATCCAAGATTATTTATTTTTCTTCATAGTGTTTTTTTCTATATAATATTTTATGTATTATAATTGATTGTCACCTTTCATATTAAGTGCGAAACTGTCATGAGAATTTAGACATTGAATTACAAACATGTATTACAACGGTATTCTCCCTGTTACATATAGATGAAACTCAGTCACAAAACTTGAATATTTAGACCAATCTCGACACGCTCTTGTAAAAAACCGAAAAGCACAGGTATTGCCAGTTTTTTCAAAGCCATTAACAATTCAACAGTGCCGTGGAAATCCGGCCTTTCAGCCAGAACTTTACTCCGACGGGCCAACTCAGTAACTCAGTACACCAGTCGATATTTTATTCACGCTATGCTCCTGAGTTCATTATTCAAGTAATTAAACGAACTTTCGGGTGTGGAATACGAAACAATAATACGTTACAATACGTTGCTTTCGACAAATCGTTAGTTATATTACGAGTGATAGAAACTAAAATATATTTATATGTGTGTCTAAATCTAATGTAACTTTTTTATTAACTTTTAGGGTAAGATTTCCTCGTAATGCTTGTTTAATGTTTTCATGTCTATAAGACAAAATTACGAGACATTAAGTTTGTTTTCAAATCTTATTTGACATACATACATGTGTATATACAAATATAACATTTCATTATTACATCTAATTAGTTTTATATTCCTAATGCCATTTATTACTTAATGCAATTTCATTATAAACTAATAATCACAAAGCATCTAAAAGCTCCTCACCTTTATAATATATTCAGACTCTTTCTAAAGCTGCACTCAACCGTAGATGCATCTTTTCCCAAACGTGTGATCCGAACAGAGAGCAAAGGTATCATAGAAACTTCATTGACCGCTACTCTTGGTGCATGATACGAGAAAACTGCTACGAATATTCTAGAAACACACACAAACATGACACGCCTGATTCCTTGTAGAAGGGTGGGAAGATATCACAGAACCCCATGTGTTCCGATCCTGTTGCAACACATTCACACTCATACACCTCCTCATACACACTCGGCGGCTATTCTAGAAAATACTAGCATTTATGTGTTAAGTATCTTTTTTGAATGAAAAGTATATAAGATCAAAAACATCAATTTTTTCAATCTTGACAAAAGCTTACGCCTAATTGGTATTCATCTACCTCTACATATATAATTTCGATCATTCATCCGTATTATATGTATATCTAAAGAAGAATGTAGTTTTATATGTAAATGAGGTGTAAGTTGTCTTAAAGTAATAAGAATCACTACATACGAGTAATATTTAATTCTTTAATTCACTCAAAGGTAAAGGTAATAAGAAACTAACGTATGTATGCTGGAAAGTTCTATGTATATACCTACCAAATCAATTTCAAATACCTACATAAGTTTTGATATAAAATACAACCGCTATATTTAATGATACCCATACATCACTTCGCTGACAGGGTGAAGAAACATCGTGCCTTTATTGCGTTTCTGAACAAATCATATCGTGAATTTGTTCTGACACATTTGATAGTACTAAAACATATTTCCGCCTTCTCCAGTGGTATAACTTTATAACCTCTTTTTCTAACTAAACTACAACCTATATTTTATGAATAGACTAACAAAATATTACATCTCTTATCGATGGTTACTTTTTTATAATGATAAACAAGGAATTTGATGTATAAAATAGCTACTAATAGCAGAAAAATAATATGGGATAGCTCATTTAGTTATTAATCATTAGTTAAATTTGTAAAATATAATAATTTATTACTTTGCACAGTAATAAAAGTAAACTTTACATTAACTAGTAACATTCAAAGTTCAATATTTATACACTTTGTAAACTAAAAGTTAAACTTTATCATGCACTGGTTGTCTGGTTACAATTCCATTTTATTTCCAGACCACTTCAGTTCAATTAATTGCAAAACAAACAAAACATAGTTTGGAACCAGAAAACCAACTCTATAAGTGAAATATTGGATTGAAATAGGATCGAACCCACAAACTCAATAGTTTCGTTGGTTTTAATGAAAAACGTTGGGGTCACAATATCAATAGGCAGTAGTTTAGATATACAATTTACAACTTTAAGTTCCGGCGTCACTTGATATTTATTGCCATTAAGGGTCTATTTAGGACATCCTTGTAACTATTCGAAGTTTCTGAGTGAATTTCAATTGCGTTGATGACTATTTGGAATAACTTTTCGGGGTAAGGCTATAATGATGTCAAAGTTTCTGGGACTTTGATTGATCGTGTTTTCCGTTACGACTTGAATGTAACTATTGTATTCGTGCTCCAAATAGAACTCTATTTATTGTATTTAGCACTGTTATTTGTGACGGTCTCGCTTATGTATTGTGTTAAAAGTTTAGAGTATACGTTAGTATATGATTTCAGTATATTCGTGAGATTGCGGTTTAAATTAAACATGGTATATGAAAGACAAGGAGTATATTTACAAGGAGAATTTCTGCAAAGTAAATTTAAATTAAAACGAAATTAATATTTTATTGAACACTCATGATAAGAGTATTACGTATCCATCATCACTATTATGAACTAAGTGATTAATGACAACATCCAATCCGCACTTTACCAAATATGGAGCACCCAATTTGTCAGGTGATAACATATATCCGCATACAGGTAGAACACCTGTTTGAAATAGGCATGACAAATCGACCTGCCTTCCCTTTCTCCATTATAAATAGACCATAATATGTTCCTGACACATAACAGATTGAACCAAACTATAAGTTATAGCAAATATTTTCAGATACGCCAACAAGCACCGTGACCTTACATAATATTATCAGCCCCTGTTGATATAAACTCACAAGGAACTCTTATTTAAGTATATGTTTTGTGTACGTTTGCTTAATAAAGATTCTTTGTTCAGGGCCTATTCTTAACATACTTAAACCTACTACATAAACAAAATGTCGAGCAGAATCAAGAGTAGTTGCAATTAATCTAATTAATTCCTTCTTTACCACGGAACCTACACTGAATGAATGCGCGCTTGTAACAGACAAATGTATCTAAATCATGTCACAAAAAATAAGAATCAGTAGCGTCGCCAAAAGTACATAAGTGTAGTCGTATTTTTGTGTATTTTTCTAGATCTTTTTAACAATGGTTAATGGTTTTTCTTTCATCCTCAAAATACTTATATAATTGAACCACAATGTTTCTAGCGCATCTTTTTAAAACACGAGATATTGTTTTTAGTTAAAAAGTATATCAACACGTGCTCAGTAATCCGTATTCAAAGACATCCATAATAAATGAATCGCGAGGATTTACTCAGTGAACGCATAATACTATATTATAACGTCTCAATCGAACCTTGGAGATGATCCAAATAAATGAACTCTGCCATATGTAGAACCGGGTAACTGCCTGTTCCAAGGGCGTAAACGATGGTTCAGTGACACAGAAATTGCCATCGAGATCCTGAATGTACCACTTATAGTATTCATTGCTTTTTAACCTATATAACATGAGGGTTACTTCGTAGAAATGCTGTTTAAAACTGTTTATCTCTAATATGTGAACTTGAAAAGGTTATTAAATTTCCAGAAATAAGGTTCCATTGCAATGAGTAGTAAGATTAACCTGCATTACTTTACCAGATGTTAATTTTGTGTTTTAAAAATAAGATGTATTTAGTATTGTACATATGTGTAATGAACACGTGTTTAACAAATAAGAGTAGGTGTATAAATATTATATGTTACTTTATGACTCTATCTAAACAGATTTCTACAAATTAATAGCATCGTCATCTCTATTACTTGCTTTAAATAGAATTCCTTCGATCCATATCCAACAAGGTATTTTATTAATAGGACACAATACCCTTCCCGACTGAAGCTGCGGAATAATCCTTTCAAAATTACTATTCATGATAAAACAAGCGCTCGATCCCGACAATAGAAGTTGAAAAGCATGGACGTGGATTTAATCCTAAATTCGCTTCCATCCATTTTTGTTCACCCACTTGAGCATGCAAATTGTTTGCCCTTGAACGCTGGATGAGGTGGGCCGACGGAAATGATAAACCCGGCTTTAGAAAATGACTTTTGAAATCAACAGTTCTTTTCGGCGTAATAGGAATCTTTAAGATGCTATTTTTGAGTCTGGATACTTTCGCCGTTACGCATTGCTGGGAAATTGGATGGACATTGGACTCTAGCAATGTTATTTTTTAATTTTATTAAGAATTTAGCTGTATATTATTATATACACACATTCTTCATTCACGTACAAAAGAATAATGATCATAACTTTATCAAACAGGAAATTGAAACATAAGAATGATTTAATTTATTGCTCTTTCGTTTTATAGAAGTCGTTTACTTTAAAATCTTTAGGGATTTAAAACTGATAATGCTTAGTGCAAGAAGCAGGTTTTGTAGGAAACAGAGTAAAATTTAGTTAAAAGCCTCGATTTTTCTACGTGATCGTCCGGCACATGACAGGTGTTGAGGATGTGTTGCAAAATAATTCACGTTTGCTAAATTGGTTTTCTGTCCGTGCTCCAAGTGCGAAAATGAATTGCAAAGTTAATTACTTTTATATTAATTTAAAGTAAACTTTATTGTGATACAGGTAGTAATTTGATGAAGTCGTATAATATGGATATATTCTTATATTTTGACAATAATGTTTAAGCTTAATAACTGTATTTCTGGTTTTAGACCTGCTACGAATTATTTAAGAACTTGTAGTTTGTTAATACTGATATAAATATCATAACTAACTTAATCAAGTGATAGCTAAGTTAAACAAGTTGTTTTAAGCATATAACAGAGTCAACATATTTCAACAGTTTCATATTTGATATCTACATTACATATAGCTATGACTAAATATACTTCTACATGAAATATGCAAAAACTTGTTCAATAATTTATACACATTAATGTTTCTTTTAAATCAATATTAAATTAGGCACCAAAGACCCTTATAAATTAAACTAAATGCTTCTTTAATCAGTGTTTCCGGTACTGTGCCCATTCCTTTTAATCATCTGGTTTGAAAATACATTTTAATTATATTCTATTATTTCCTGAACGAGATTTAATAAGGTTCAACGTAATTAGAGGCCTAAGCAGAACATCAGTTACTAAACTAATTATAATTAATCTTTGGACAGAGTTGTAATAAAGTTCCGGTTCTTCGTAACTAAATTTATAGTAAGTTTTTAAAATACACTTCGTTTGAATAAGAATTTATGAATTTATTAGATGTCATTGATGTTATATGTTATTTTAAGTTCACAGTTTTTGTGGCATAATAACTAGTATAAAACATACATACATATAAAACAAACAACATACGAAATATTTGTTGTATATTAAAAGAAAGAGAGGAAGAAAAATGTTTAGTTGAAGTTGACAAATGCAAAAAGTAAATAAAACAAACTTATACAAAGTAAAAAATATAACACAAATTGTCTTTAATACGTAGTAAAGACTTTATATTCGTGTTGGTAGCGGAGCGATATGACTTCAAAAAGGTACTCCCTCAGCATTTTTCATTTATTGAAAAGTTTAACAATATTTTATAACTTATTTCTGATCAAATATAGCTTTAAACATTGATGTATAAACAACAGACTGAAGATCGTGTTCCGTAAAGATATTTACAAGGAAATCGTTATCCGTCGTATCCATCATCACTATTATGATGTAAGTGATTAATTTCAGCATCGAATCCGCACTTTACCAAATATGGAGCACCCAATCTGTCAGGTCGTGATAACATATATCCCCATACAGGTACAACACCTGTTTGAAATAGGCATGACAAATCGCCCTGCCTTCCCTTTCTCCATTATAAATAGACCATAATATGTTCCTGACACATAACAGATTGAACTAAACTATAAGTTATAGTAAATATTTTCAAATACGCCTACAAGCACCGTGACCTTACATAATGTTACCAGACCCTGTTGATATAAAAAAAAATCTAGAGATACTGAATTCGCAACCAAAACTTATTATGCGTTCACTAAGAGAATGTCCGCTTGTAACAGACAAATGTGTCAAAATGACGTCACAAAAAATAAGAATTAGTAGCGTCATCAAATAGTACATTATGATACAAGTGTGCTAAGTTAGTCATTACAGTCGAGGTGGATTCTAAGCCCGAGCCGAAGGCGAGGGCTTTAAGAAATGCATACGAGTGTCATACGACTATTATCAACACACTTGTGAAGAAAATAAAATAAATAGAATTATTTAGTAGGTATAATAAGTTTATTTATTAAAAAAACAATTAGTGAATGAACAGTTTGTGAAAAAAACTCAGTCATTAGTGCTTGCATCAATGGAATCGATTTAATCAAAATATCATTTTCGGTTTCATTTTCTTCCTAGATCGATACGTTCCCCATAGAAAATAAAATCGATGTCACTGAAGTACTGATTTTTTTTAAAATCGATTTTTTATTACCCATCTCAAGTTCCATATGTCAAACTTATTAAAAAAAAAAACAAAAAAAAAGTTGCTTTACTTGATGATGAAAATGAGGTTTAGTTTAATAGGTTGTATAACTTTACAGCACAAGTGCGACAATATAATACAAAAGTCACAGTTTGATAATATTATGTCAAATTACATGCCTAAATTCCGTGCAATAATAGTTACTTTATGAGCAAGTGTGTTGAAAAATATATTAATTATTATTAACGTATAAATTTAAAATAAAATAGTTTAATCGTATTTTTGTATTTGTTTCTAGATCTAACTGATCTCTTCAACAATGGTAAATACTTTTCTGTCATCCTCAAAATGCTTATATAAAATAATTGAACCACATTTTCCTTAGCGCAGCTTTTTAAAACACGAGATATTGTTTTTAGTTAAAAGTATATCAACACGTGCTCTGCAATCCGTATTCAAAGTTTCCATAATAAATTAATCACGAGGATTTACTTAGTGAACGCATAATACTATAATATAACGTCTCAATCGAACCTTGGAGATGATCCAAATAAATGAACTCTGCCATATGTAGAACCGGTAACTGCCTGTTCCAAGGGCATTAACGCTGGTTCAGTGACACAGAAATTGCCATCGAGATCCTGAATGTACCACTTACAGTATTCATTGCTTTGTTACTGATAACTTAAGAGTTATTTCGTAGATATGCTGTTTAAAACTGTTTATCTTATAAATGAATTTGATAAGGTTATTTAATTTCTAGAGATATCGGAAAAGGTTAATTCATTTCTAGAAATAAAATTTCATTGCAATGATCATTAAGCTTTACCTTCTTTACTTTACTTGCTGTTAATTTAGTATTTAAAAATAATATGGATGTAACAATATACATATGTTCATGTTTTAGCAAATACGAGTATAATATTTTATGACTCTATCTTAATCAAATTTCTGCTAATCAATAGCATCATCATCTCTATTACTTTCCTTAAATAGAATTCCTTCGATCCACATCCAACAAGGTACTTTATTAATAGGACACAATACCTTTCCCCATTGAAGCTGCGGAATAATCCTTTCAAAATTACTATTCATGATAAAACAAGCGCTCGATCCCGACAATAGAAGTTGAAAAGCATGGACGTGGATTTAATCCTAAATTCGCTTCCATCCATTTTTGTTCACCCACTTGAGCATGCAAATTGTTTGCCCTTGAACGCTGGATGAGGTGGGCCGACGGAAATGATAAACCCGGCTTTAGAAAATGACTTTTGAAATCAACAGTTCTTTTCGGCGTAATAGGAATCTTTATGATGGTATTTTTGCTGGGGAATTTAGAGGACATTGGATTATATCAATGCTACTATTAAATTATTTTTAAATTATTGTTGTATATTATCATATCCATATCGTGCATTTACGGACAAAAGTATAATTATTATAACTTTATCAAACAGGAAATTGAAACATTACAGTGATTTAATTTATTGCTATTTTGTTTTATTGAAGTCGTTTACTATACAACCATAAGTGATTTATAACTGATAATGCTTAGTGCATGGAGCAGGCTTTGTAGGAAACTGAGTAAAATTTAATTAAAAGCCTGGACTTTCTGCGTGATCGTCCGGTTCATGACAGGTGTTGAGGATGTGTTGCAAAATAATTCACGTTTGCTAAATTGGTTTTCTGCCCGTGCTTCAAGTGCGAAAATGAATTGCAAAGTTAATTACTTTTATAGTAATTTAAAGTAAACTTCATTGTGATACAGTTAATAAATTTATACAGTTGTATAATATGGATATATTCTGATATTTTGACAATAATGCTTCAGATATATAACAGTACTTCTGGTTTTAAACATGCTACGAATTATTTAAGAATTCGTAGTTTCTTAATACTGATATGAATTCAATAACTAACTTAATGAAGTAATAGCTAGGTTAAACAGGTTGTTTTTATCATATAACAGAGTCAATATTTCATATTTGATATCAACATTACATATATAAATGACTAAATATACTTCTACGTGAAATATGCAAAACTTTTTCAATAATTTATACACATTAATGTTTCTTGTAAATCAATATTAAATTAGGCAACAAAGACCCTTATAAATTAAACTAAATGCTTCTTTAATCAGTGTTTCCGGTACTGTGCCCATTCCTTTTAATCATCTGGTTTGAAAATACATTTTAATTATATTCTATTATTTCCTGAACGGGATTTAATAAGGTTCAACGTAATTAGAGGCCTAAGCAGAACATCAGTTACTAAGCTAATTAGAATTAATCTTTGGACAGAGTTGTAATAAAGTTCATAACTAAATTTATAGTAAAGTTCCGGTTCTTCGTAACTAAATTTATGGTAAGGTTTTAAAATACATTTCTTTCGAATAAGAATATATGAATTTATTAGATATCATTGATGTTCTATGTTATTTTAAGTTCACAGTTTTTGTGGCATAATAACTAGTATAAAACAAATTCATACGAATTATTTGTTGTATATTAAAAGAAAGAAAGGAAGAAAAATGTTAAGTTGAAGTTCACAAATCAAAAAGTGAATAAAACAAACTTATACTAGGTAAAAAATATAACAAATTGTCTATAATACGTAGTAAAGACTTTATATTCGTGTTGGTAGCGGAGCGATGTGACTTCAAAGAGGAACTCACTCAGCATTTTTCATTTATTGAAAACTTTAACAATATTTGATAACTTATTTCTGATCAAATATAGCTTTAAACATTGATGTATAAACAGCAGACTGAAGATCGTGTTCCGTAAAGATATTTACAAGGAAATCGTTAAGAAACCGATGACTACGGCTACAGAAGCCTTTAAGGCTTAAGCAGGCAATTTGTGTGTCAGTGGTGGGCGGCTTAGATCCCTTGGAGAGGCTTTTATCTTTTCAGGACGTTAGGTCCTCTTCATTACGCCTTCTTTATGCACATACTTTAAAGGAATAGTAATTACAAAGTAATCACTAATTTTATACGTATACATACCTACAATCTTTTAATCCTTTGCGGGGTGGACAGAACCTCGAAGATATAATATTTCCTAGGTCACATTTTAGCATGAATGTTGGGCTTACGATGTCATAATGGCACATTGGTTATTAGGGCATTGCTCAATTAATTCTATTTGTCTCTAGTTCCATGGTCACCTCCTACTATATGCCGGGAAGAATGCCAGCTAGTTACCATACTTTGTACGTCCCAGACGAGCACGGAACTTACATATATATATTTATTTATAAGTAATTTATGTAAAGGAAATTGATACACAAGCATGAAATTTATTGACAAATTGAACCATCTAATTTAAATCATTAACATCGGATAGTATTTTGGAACATACAATACAGATGTATTATTTGTCTTTAAACTGCAGTGGTTGAAAGCATTTTTACACTTACATTTTTAAATAACTGAATATGAAATAGGTATTATCTAGTGGTTGAAAAGGATGTAAGGTACAGTTTTAAATAATATAATGTGAAATAGACATTATCTATGCACGAGTTATTTTATGATGTACTATATTTTTATAAAATGTAACGCAATGCATTATAATAAGCAACACAAATTTATAAATATCAGACAGTATTTTTTATACTTATTTTATACACAAGGTTGGAATTCCTTTTTAATAAAGCAGAGCTGAAAAGACGATTAGCATGCCATTGTAAATCCAGATAACTTAAGACCACCAAAAGCAGCTTCTGAGCTGTTGAATATTAAAGCATATTCTCAATCCTCAAAACAAAAACATCACAATAGGATTCAGTATGGATTAGAAATCCGTAGCTAAAGGTCAGGGAAGAAGAGATTATTGGATAAAGCGCTAAGATTAGAACTTTAGGGCACCGTTAAATTGTATGTAGTATTATTAATTAATCATGTATTCAAATTATTTACCTACAAATGTGGGAGACTACGAATTAGACTACGAATATAGAAGTAAACTTAGTGCATATTTCGTGGATTAGTTCCATATCTTAATTATACACTGTTTCATATTTAATGTTATTCATTCGAGTATAAATGTATACATATATAATGTATACACATTTACGTCCTTTATTCCCTTTGGGTGAACCGAACCTAGGAGATAAAATATAGAGATAAAGTCTGTAATTATTTTTTTCACTGAAATTATATTAAACCTTACACAACACAAGCGTACTGGGAATACAATAATGATTAATTTGTGTTCGAATTACCGGAATAAATTATTTCTTCCGCAATATACCGAATAGATTTTCGTGTGTACAGTGTAAGTCCGGCCTTTGACCTGAATTATGGTCCCTTAGGAGCCGATTCATCAGCTCACCGGCTGATATTTTATTCAGGGTTCCTCTCCTTTGTTCATTAGTCAGAAAATGAAATAACATTTTAAGGTTAACTCCCCAGGAACATGCCGTGACGTTCACTGACCTTAAACTTCGGTAATCAGGAAAGTTGTGTATTTAAATAATGTCACAGGATATGTAGAAGTTGTTTTACACCTTTTCATTCAAAAAAAATTATGACAATGTTAAATATGTAAGAAGCGATAATAGTGTGCATATATATTGGTCAACGGAGTAAAATGTGGATGCGATAATAATGTGTATATACATTGTACAAATAGTTTTTGGTTAGAGATAGTGAAATGCGATATTTAAAAATATTAGTTATTGGGCTACTTTGAGGCTATACCGAACATCATGACTAATCAGCTATAGATGTGCTAAAGTTTAAAACATAATAATGCCATTTGTTTAAAAAAACAATTATGTCCATTATATAAATTCCTTCATATTTTCTTCATTACACATTAATAAAATGAGACAAATTGTTCCTCATCCCAACGAAATATCAATGTAAATTTTCCTATATTCTCGGTATTAGTAAACAAAGGAAAGGTTCGAATAACTAATGCCATAGATTAGTGAGGCTCGCAAGCAAAATAGCGTGCTTACATCACAGTCGAATACTAACGATAGGAATCCAATATCATTTGGAGATGATCCAAATAAATGAACTCTGCCATATGTAGAACCGGGTAACTGCCTGTTCCAAGGGCATAAACGCTGGTTCAGTGACACAGAAATTGCCATCGAGATCCTGAATGTACCACTTACAGTATTCATTGCTTTCTAACCGATAACGTAAGGGTCATGTAGTAGATATGCTGTTAAAACCTGTTTATCTAATATGTGAATATGAAAAGGTTATTTAATTTCTAGAAATAAGGTTCCACTGCAATGATCACTGAGCTTTAACTGCTTTACTTTACCAGCTATTAGTTTAGTGTTTCAAAGTAATACGTATATAATAATATACAATATATACGAAATATGGAATTAAAAATAGTGTGATAAGGGAAGATTGCGGTTTGAAAGAAGATGTAGTGACTAAGATTGAAAACGGCATGTTTCGATGGTTTGCACATGTTATGCGGATAAATGATAGTAGATTAAAAAAAGGGTAAAGTGTGTGTACAATATGTACGTGTTTTAGCAAATACGAATATATTAATATTATACGTTTTGACTCTATATAAACAGATTTCTGCTAATCAATAGCATCATCATCTCTATTACTTGCTTTAAATAGAATTCCTTCGATCCATATCCAACAAGGTACTTTATTAATAGGACACAATACCCTTCCCGACTGGCGCTGCGGAATAATCCTTTCAAAATTACTATTCATGATAAAACAAGCGCTCGATCCCGACAATAGAAGTTGAAAAGCATGGACGTGGATTTAATCCTAAATTCGCTTCCATCCATTTTTGTTCACCCACTTGAGCATGCAAATTGTTTGCCCTTGAACGCTGGATGAGGTGGGCCGACGGAAATGATAAACCCGGCTTTAGAAAATGACTTTTGAAATCAACAGTTCTTTTCTGCGTAATAGGAATCTTTAAGATGCTATTTTTGAGTCTGGATACTTACGCCGTAACGCTTTGCTGGGAAATTTTGTGGACATTGGACTTTATCAATGATACTTTTTAATTTTATTAAGAATTTAGCTGTATATTATTATATACACACATTGTACTCTCACGTACAAAATAAAATAAACCAAAATATGTTTAATTCTTATGACTACATCGAACAGGAAATTAAAACATTAACATGATTTAATTTATTGCTATTTCGTTTTATTGAAGTCGTTTACTTTACAATCATTAGTGATTTAAAACTGATAATGCTTAGTGCAAGGAGCAGGCTTTGTAGGAAACTGAGTAAAATTTAATTAAAGGCCTCGACTTTTCTGCGTGATCGTCCGGTTCATGACAGGTGTTGAGGATGTGTTGCAAAATAATTCACGTTTGCTAAATTGGTTTTCTGCCCGTGCTCCAAGTGCGAAAATGAATTGCAAAGTTAATTACTTTTATATTAATTTAAAGTAAACTTCATTGTGATACAGTTAATAACGTAATACAGTCGTATAAAATGGATATATTCTGATATTTTGACAATAATGTTTACAACTATATAACTGTACTTCTGGTTTTTAACCTGCTACGAATTAAATAAGAATTCGTAGTTTCTTAATACTGATATGAATTCAATAACTTACTTAAGTAAAAGCTAATTTAAACAGGTTGTTTTAATCATATAACAGAGTCAATATTTCATATTTGATATGTACATTACATATATAAATTACTAAAATATACTTCTACATGAAATTAGCAAAACTTTTTCAATAATTTATACACATTAATGTTACTTGTAAATCAATATTAAATTAGGCTCCAAAGACCCTAATAAATTAAACTTAATTCTTCTTAAATCAGTGTTTCCGGTACTGTGCCCATTCCTTTTAATCATCTGGTTTGAAAATACATTTTAATTATATTCTATTATTTCCTGAACGAGATTTAATAAGATTCAACGTAATTAGAGGCCTAAGCAGAACATCAGTTACTAAGCTAATTATAATCTTTAGACAGAGTTGTTATTACAAGTTCTGCTTCTTCGTAACTAAATTTATAGTATTTTTTTAAATACACTTCGTTCAAATAAGACTATATGAATTTATTAGATATCATTGATGTTCTATGTTATTTTAAGTTCACAGTTTTTGTGGCATAACAACTAGTATAAAACAAATTCATACGAATTATTTGTTGTTTATTAAAAGAAGGAAAGGAAGAAATTTTTTTAGTTGAAGTGAATAAATGCAAAAAGTAAATAAAACAAACTTATGCTTGGTAAAAAATATACCAAATTGTCTATAATACGTAGTAAAATCCTTATATTCGTATTGGTGGTGGAGCAATATGACTTCGAAGAGGTACTCACTCAGCCTTATTCATTTATTGAAAAGTTTAACAATATTTAATAACTTATTTCTGATCAAATAGAGCTTTAAACATTGAGGTATAAACAACAGGCTGAAGATCGTGTTCCGTAAAGATTTACAAGGAAATCGTTAAGAAACCGATGACTACGGCTACAGAAGCCTTTAAGGCTTAAGCAGGCAATTTGTGTGTCAGTGGTGGGCGGCTTAGATCCCTTGGAGAGGCTTTTATCTTTTCAGGACGTTAGGTCCTCTTCATTACGCCTTCTTTATGCACATACTTTAAGGGAATGGTAATTACAAAGTAATCGCTAATATACGTAAACATACTACATATACATCCTTTAATACCTTACGGGATGGACAGAACCTCGGAGAAATAGTATCTCCTAGGCCTCATTATAGCATGAATTTTGGGCTTGTGATTTCATAATGGCACATAATTTTATAATATAAATTCTATTCATCCCTGGTTCCTTAATCACCTCCTACTATATGCCAGTAAGAATGCCAGCTAGTTACCATACTTTGTACGTCCCAGGCTAGCACGAAACTTACGTATATATGTTTATAAGTAATTTATGTACAGGAAATTGATACACAAGCATAAAATTTATAGTCTAATTGAACTTTTTAATTAAATCGTCATAATCCTATAGTAGTTTCGAACATACAATACAGATGTATAATTTGTCTTTACAATTATAATAATTATAATTATAATTTGTCTTACAGTGGTTGAAAGCATTTTTACACTCACATTTTTAAATAATATAATCTGAAATAGATATTATCTATGCACGAGTTATTTTACGATGTATTATATTTTATAAATATCAGACAGTATTTTTGATACTTATTTTATGCACAAGGTTGGAATTCCTTTTTAATAAAGCAGAGCTGAAAAGACGATTAGCATGCCATTGTAAATCCAGATAACTTAAGACCACCAAAATCAGCTTCTAAGCTGTTGAATATTAAAGCATATTCTCAATCCTCAAAACAAAAACATCACAATAGGATTCAGTATGGATTAGAAATCCGTAGCTAAAGGTCGGGAAAGAAGAGATTATTGAATAAAGCGCTAAGATTAGAACTTTAGGGCACCTTTAAATTGTATGTAGTTTTATTAATTAATCATGTATTCAAATTATTTACCTACAAATGTGGGAGACTACGAATTAGACTACGAATATAATAAATCTGGCGATTTATTTCGTAGATTAGTTTTAAATCTTAAATATACACTTTTTCACAGTTACTGTCATTCACGCAAATCTCTTTGTATAAAAATAATAGTATACATTCACGTCCTTTATTCCCTTTGGGTGGCCAGAACCTCAGAGATATAATAGCGAAATAATGTCTATAATTACACCGAAATTATATATTATAATATATAATTAAAACTATAATAATAATTATAATTATTTTACCGAAATTATATTAAACCTTACACAACACAAGCGTACTGGGAATACAATAATCATTAATTTGTGTTCGAATTATCGGAATAAATTATTTCTTCCGCAATGTACCGAATAGATTTTCGTGTGAACAGTGTGGGTCCGGCCTTTGACCTGAATTATGGTCCCTCAGAAGCCGATTCATCAGCTCACCGGCTGATATTTTATTCAGGGTTCCTCTCCTGTGTTGATTAGTCAGAAAATGAAATAACATTTTAAGGTTAACTCCCCAGGAACATGCCGTGACGTTCACTGACCTTAAACTTCGGTAATCAGGAAAGTTGTGTATTTTAATGTCACAGGATGTAGAAGTTGTTTTACACCTTTTTATTCAACAAAAATTATGACAATGTTAAATATGTAAGAAGCGATACTAGTGTGCATATATAGTAAGTAGGTAAATAAGTAAGTAAGAAGCGATAATAATGTGTGTGTGTCAACGGAGTAAAATATAGATTCGATAATAATGTGTATATACATTGTACAAATAGTTTTTGGTTAGAGATAGTGAAATGCGATATTTAATAATGTCAGTCAGTCATTGGGCTACTTTAAGGCTATACCCCATAACACCTTTACAAATCAGCTATAGATGTGCTAAACTATAAAACATAATAGCTCAACTTGTTTAAAAAATCTTTAATTTCTATTATATAAAGTCCTTCATATTTTCTTCATTACACTTTAAGCAAATGAGACAAATTGTTCCTCGTCCCAACGAAATATCAATGTAAATTTTCCTATATTCTCAGTATTAGTAAACAAAGGAAAGGTTCGAATAACTAATGCCATAGATTAGTGAGGTTCGCAAGCAAAATAGCGTGCTTACATCACAGTCGAATACTAACGATAGGAATCCAATATCATTTGCAATCTTCTGTCTACAGACAAGGTATTAAGTAACCTTTTCCTAACTATGCTTTTATTTCAAAAAGATTTATAATAGTACGAAATGGTGATGTATTGTAAAATATAGATTATTAACAGAAATAAAAAATAAACCCTACGTTAAACTGATCTCAAGCTGTTAGATATACTTCCATTACATATATTGGCATTTACTCGTCGACTTAAAGTTAAATTATGCATCACTTAACTGTTAAGATGGTAATGATATTGGAAACTGAAAACTAACCAATGACCATTTAACTTCGTCAACACTCAATCCGTTGACTGTCTCTAACTAGTGATAATATCTTCTTACTTGTTGCCTTCTTTAAATTAATTTATTAATATTAAGACGTGAATCCTTACAAGTTCCTTCGTAATAAGCCAAGCAGGCACCGTTGTGAATACGCTTGATGTGTCAATAAAGTCAGTGGCTTGGAAGATGTCCAAATAACGCTGCCACATGTCCAGACTGGATAACTGCCTCTTCCACGACCATTAGGACTGGTTCACTGACACACAAATGTACTCGAGAAGAGTACAATTGCTTCTTTTAGTATTAAGTACATGCGTATTTAGGAACATGTGTAGAATATAACAAAAAAAGGACAACATAATGTTTCTTAGTCTAATATTTCTGCTACCTACTAAGACAATGTTCGTTAGTCTAAGTAGTATACTAACTGCTAATTCTTATCATAAAGTACTAGACAACGCAATTGTTCAGTTCATATATTAGTATTAAAGTACCGTACCGTTCATATAATAGAAGTAAGCAATTTTGTTAATTGTAATATATGACAGCTTTTGTACATAACCTCAAAAGGGTTAAGAAAATGTTGACATGAATGGGCATATTTGATTCATACATTGAGTTAAAGAATAATTATTTTATGCCAAAATAAAATTTACATATAATTAATATATTTACTACCACTTAACATTTTCATTACCAAATAACATTTCATTCTAAGTAATCACTGTAAGTTGCCAACAAAGTTTCAAACAGAAATGATATTTCAACCAGACAGTTGAATAAATTAAACATTGGTCCCGAAACAAAGTTGCGAAAGGTAAATTTAATCTTAATTTCGGGTTCCTTCCTTCATTTTTGCTGAGCCACCAAGGCATGCAAATTGTTTGCCCTTGAACCTCGGGACCCATCTCGAGATAACACCGCTCCAGGAAATTAGTTTCGTCGTCCGAAGAGTTTCAATATCCTTTTCATCTTAATCGTGATTGGCTGACGAACTTGGAGCAAAGACGACGAATTCTTTCCGATATTCCAGATATAATAACGAGACGAAACAAGAAGGGGACAACTTATTTAAATAGGTACTTTGAAATTATATTCTGTTAATTGGGGTAGAAATGAACATTATGTAAATTGTGGCAGACGTAAAGGCATTTTGGAAATGATACTATAAAGTACGTATATCAATGTTGACATATAATATTGTGGATGTAATTAATACAAAGCTTTTATTCCGGTGCCGTTTGGTACAGTACATATGCCTTTTACACCGTGATTTTGAATCACCAAAAACGCTGTTTTACTGGAACTGATTGCAAAGTTAGTAAAGAATCCACCTAAATTACAAATTATAAACCAAATATGACTGATAAGCATCAATATCCCTTTTAATACGAACTTTTTAAGTCTAGATACCTACTTGCTTATTACCACAGAAGCACCAGACAGTCTGAGAGTGCGACTGTCACCTCATTGATATTCGGCTAGGCCGCGTAATACGCAAAGGGCGCAACCCATTTCTCGTAAGTGAAAAATTTGATTATTTCACCTGATTTCGTTTTTTCTGTGGAGCGTGAAGGTTGCTCACTGAATGTGACTTTCGAGTGTCATTCAGGTAATAAGATATCAAAGTCTGTACGCTTGGGGAGTTGCTGAAAAGTTCCGTGCTCAGTTCTTGGAGATTTGATGGAGTAAGTACACGAGCAATTTATGAGTACTTGTCACGAAGGGGAAATGTGGGTTCCATTAAGACGCCATGATGACACGTGATTTGAAATATAATATAAATTGTATTAAAGGTATTTTTAGATCATATGGTTAAAATTGGATATTTATTTATTTTAAATTTGACGCGGTGTTTCTTAAAACAGCTTAAAGTTACTTAGTTGCTAACTTTTTTAATGAACAATGTTACAGACATAAAGGAGGAATTACGCTTCAGGCATTATTACCCCTTCACTTCAGACAGTACTTTTATAACAGTATCCAATATTATTATTACGGTTGTTACACCTTGAGCAAACTCCAGCCTCCGCTTGTGAAAACCGAAATAAAATAAAACAATAAATTAAGGGGGAGTGCCACTGGGACCGTTTTCATGTAGCCAGTAAATTCCTATTGAGGTCAACTCCAATTAGGAGCAGCTGCGGCGTGTTCCAAATAAAGGCGTGTGTACATTACACTTGCCCTTTGGAAGTGGCGGCGTATTCGAGAACTTTTTGCCGGCACATTCATCTCTGACTCCTTTGTTTTATGTCTTGTGGCTAATGTTTTGTTGGTAATGTATCAGCGGATGGGAGTGCACGCTCCCTTTTGTGAGTTCTCTAGGTTGCGCCCCGATTGTGTATTGTTTGATGCGCTTTTGTTGTCGTTTTTTTTGTTTATTTTGTTTGTTACGGTATTGGGTTGGGTATATTGTTATTGCTTGCTAATAAAAAACGTACGTATAACACCTTATTTACTTAACCAATAAACCGGGCTTTTAAAATAAATGATTCACTCTTTCAAGCCTTAAATTTCCCTTACAAGGAACTTAAATTAAATCAAAGTACGAAACAGTATGGAACTAAAGATGTGTTGAAAGTAATAAAATGTATCACTTTTTATGTATTTATGATCGTATATATTCGTGAAATAATAAATAACCTACTCAAAATGCCCTCTACTTGGGTACTAACAACTATTTTGCTATCATCAGAATGAAGCTTGTTATCTTAATCAGCAATCTCAGATACCCATCTAGATTAAATACAATAAAAGTATATAGGACTATTTCCAGGAATCAATACATACTCGTACCAACAAATACCGAATTGTAATAAGACATCAACCACCAAAGTAATAAGGGAAATCTTAGTCCTTATCTCCCTTATTGGGAAGAGACAATAACCATAGCTGGACAGAGCAAAACTTTTTTATATCCTACCAAGCACACGTAGAAGAAAATCGAGAATAGGAAGGTCGTGATGGTATTAACTTTATAGGCGTTTCACGTAGAATGCCGACTTCATAAAACTGAACATAATCGTGTACAGAGTAACTATAGTTACAGACAGTTTGTTATAATAACTATATATTTAAAAGTATTGGTTTTGTTTGAATATTGTTCGTTTATGAGATGTTATCTACAATTATTGATAAGTTTTTTTTTTCTGTTTTCCGTGCTAGATATAACTAATATATATATATTTATTTCATAAATTTCTACATCATGTTTTTCTTTCTTTCGAAAAAAGTTTTTTATTTTCTTTTTCAATATTTATATTCTTTGTATAGAAATACATTTAGCTAAATTTAGTAAAAGGCAATGTTCTTGAAACCTATAAATCTAGACGGTAATAATTTATCATGACCTACATTTTTATACGTAAAATAAAAAGGGATTTTAATGTCTTAAGGTTGTGTCCTTTCATTCGTAAGTAATGTATTTGTTATATAATAAAGGCCCCAAGATAAACATGTACACAATCTTTTTAATTAAAAAAGGCGAGACTAAACTCCTTACACAGGGCCAAATTGCGTCTAATGGAGCGTGTCCTAAAATTGTAAGCTAATTATGCAAATGGTTTCTCTCCTTTTTACAGAGACAACCTCTGTTTTGTCTCCATGTCTTTCAACTCCCGTTTCCCTATAGAGGGTAAGGTAGAGATCATAGATCCCCATCTGTCCCGATCTTGACAAAACACTTTCGCTTCGTTGACACTCATACACCTCGTCAATAAAAAATATAACAGTCTAACAGAGCGGCCTTATTGAAAAAGGGTGACTTTAGAAGCACCGAGAGTGTGTATGTTATTATATATTTATTTCTCTATACACTTACTTCTTACGTAACAAATCATGCAATTATATACTTAGATACTAACTAATACTACTAATAACAACAGCTAAAGATAAAAAATTTACAGTATAGGATGACTTTCGCACAAAAATGTTTGGTCATTTATAACTTATAACAAAAATATATTTATTGCTAAGAGCAGGTTATTCTAAGTTTAATATGGCTTCTGCGCATAATCGTAAACTTCATCATTGTGTGGTAATAAAACCAGGAAGCCTCCGAAGACGGGATGTTTTATTTAGCATTATAGTTATGACTTTGTTACCTCAAGTCGTAACTTTAGGGAAACCTTTGAACACGGAACATTTCTGCCTATAAAATATATAGCTTTCGCTACTCGAAAAAGGCGGTGCATAGCGGACTTTTCAAGAAATATGAGTTATACTTTGATCGTTATCATTACTGATTCTTAACTGGGCGTAAATTAGATTAGAATGCTACGAGTCTGGTGCTATTCTAAGATGTAGAAGTAATAACTAATAGTCATCTTACTTTGTAGCATTTATCAGGAGGTGATTTAGTAGAGTCTATGAAAATGAATTAAGCTGTTACTCTTATTCCAGTCGAACGCAACTATCCCTAGTTTTTTCTCAGGGTGACTAATAAAATACGGGTTCTTCTGTCCAACCAAAAACAAAGTCATGAAAGTCAAACAAAAAAACATATTACAGTCAGATAGATGATATATTTAATAAGGGCGTTGTTAGAACCTATAACTTTCGAGTGTGAAGTATGAGAGTGTATGGAGTATAAGAGTATGAAGAGTGTATGGAGGTCAATAAAGCAAAAGTGGTTTCTTAGAATCCAGACAAATGGGGATCCCTAATCTTTTCATACCCCGCTGTAGAGGAACGGACGTCATGTATATCTATGTATGTAGACATCAATCAATTAATTCACCAGCAACACTATTCGCTAATCGATTCACACCCTCATTATTCCAAAACTAGGTCACTATCAATATCATGACTGGCACTTTCAGTAGCACAATTTTATCACAATCTTAGGATCGTACAAGTATCGATTTCAATCTGGCTATTAGGGCACGGGGCGTCCTCACAATGCCGTGATTGATGGACTGCAGATGACGAGGGTAAATAGGGGCTTACCGCAGCCGATATTGCCTGGCTGTTTCGGAGATGTCCGGTGGCTGTTATTGCTGATAAATTATATTATTTGAAGTATAATTGGGTTGACCAGCTGATTTGTCAAAATATGAAATGTATTTAAAGGAGAAGTATAAATAAATAATATTATTGGTCGTTAAAATATGTAGCAAGGAGTATTAAGAATTAGTTCAAAAATCACGGAAAAAGTTAAATATTTGGAAATAACTGTTGTCATGGGGTAAATCTGTGTATAATCTGTAAGTTTTTTTACATAGTATATAAAGTAACCGTCCTTAAACATAAATATGTTAGTTCGGTTTATTTATTAAATCCTTAAAAAATTTCTTACTTTATCAATTGTATGAGCAAAAAGTATTTACTTAGCTATTACATAAACTAATTACGAATTGCATTTCCTTCTTCCTGGATATTCTTAGGTTTTTATACGATAACAACTAAAAAATCATGACAATATAAAAGTAAATAATGGAAAAGGTATCAGGGCTCAACAAAAAGCAACCTTCAGCCCTTAGCACGTGTAAGTGGTAAAAAATACCGAAGGCATCGAAGGTGATTCCTCATAAAAGACGTCTATCTATAACCGTGAAAGGCTCACTACTTATGACGTCAGCTGTTGGAAAAAATGAGCTTTGGTTTCCTTAATAAAATTTAGTGATAAAAATCTGTGAATAACAAAAAATCAGGACGTGCTGGAATTTATTTATTATTTTTCACGTAATCAGCGCCTTAAAATCTATCAGAATCATCTGTCAAATCTCAAAGTGGGAAACTACTGTAGACCTGTGTATCATATCAAATGCATAATGACTACAACAAAAAAAGAGTTCCTCATTACGAAGTGGAAAAATACGTAACACGACGTCAGTAATTCACAACGTAGATGTAAATATGTTTGGAACTGTAACAACTTATCTCTAATCTGTGACCAAAAGATAAATATACACATTATCGATTTAATCACGTAAAAGTGTGTGCTTTATAGATCATAACCTCTGAAATATAACATTAAGAGCTTAGCCACGAAACGGCATCATTAAATTTAAGTATTGGGTTAATAAATCTTGACACAGCGACAGAATATTTTGTAATTCCTATCCTTCCTGTTAAATTTAAGGGAGGCTTCAACGGGATTCTGTTGGGGTATTGTGCCCTTATACAGCCTCGTATTAATCCCCTTTCCTGGTAAAGGCCGACCATAAATCCGGCTGAGCACCTCAATTGAGTATTTATCGTTTGTGGAGCGTAATTTTCCATGGCGGTGATGTTTAATAGGCTAACAAGGTCATATTACGTGCCTGTAACCCAGAAAATGGTTGATAAGGCTTTCGTCGTACGAAGGCTGAATTTAAACAGCTATTTTCGTTTACTACTAGACAGTATTCTTAAAATAAATTATGAGATAATTGTCGTAAACTGCTCGAGATATGGGTAGTTACTTCTGGTATATTAATGTTGCATAACCTTTCCACTAGTGAAGGTTATAAACTGTAAATTTAAGCGGTCTATAGTTTTGGGACACATCTTGATAAATCATTAACTTCAGTAATTTTTAATTTCTGCTGTTATTCAAATGTTAATGGGTATGTTTGTATATTCGGTAAATACACAGTTGTTTGTGTATTATTAACTTGATCAATAATGTATAAGATAATTCGCACTACAAATACACAGTCTAAATCACTACATACACCACTACAGTAAACATATAGAAACCAATACAAACCACAGCAAAACAACGTAATAAAAGACGCTAATAATTTGCCTCCGCCAAATTGCCTTTCGAATCCAAGGAGTAATAATGTGTCATTAATTTTTCCGTGTTCATAAGAGCACATTTATGTTCTACGTATCTTTGGTTGTAATAACATTCTTCGCTTAGTTCTACGGCCATCATCTCAGCTTTGTTTCATTAATTAAACGCTGGTGTACTTAGCGTTGTGTTTTTGGTGGATTCTGCTATTTCAGATGTTTGTATATTTATATATATATAGTTAAATCTAAATGTATGTCTAGTTTATATGACTTTTGCGTTACAGTTTCGACTATATACCCTGGACATTCATCACTTTTAGCCACTAATGAACATAGATGAGAACAAATTAGGAATACCAATGTAATGGTGTCAAGATCCTAATTATTTTATAAAAGGGCAGTACCAAAGTCATAGTTTATGCCATGCTGTGGAGACGGCATCTGGGTACATTTTATCATAACTGTTGACTATTTAGCTATGACAAAAACTTCAGTAACGAAATAACT